>JAWZYV010016325.1:0-50720 GCA_038373885.1 Cheiracanthium punctorium
AAAGGGAACACAGATCGTTGAGGATATTAAGAAATAATTATAAAATGTATTCTACGATATATAAATTTACCACATATAATGAATTTAAAAATCCCAACCACATAATAAAATACCATTATGTTATCGCACCAAAGCAGTAACCAGATCAAGATACGTGCAATATGAAAGCGAAAACAATTAAATAAAACGGTATTGCTAATTATTTCAAAGGTTTTCATAACAACGATTCAAAATGACAGATGTTAAAACTGCAGAGGATTTCATTCCTTCCATTCCAAAACGTTTCCGAGTAACAGGCATTATTATTGTATATAAAAAAGCCAGTGCACTAAAATCAGCATAAGAACTCTGGAACACATTCTCATACTTCCAGATGTTAAAACAGCAGACGATCACTACATTTCTTTATGCGCTTTGCGTTATTCTGTTGACAAGCGCCTCTAAAAGTGATTTATATTGCTCCGTTTATTAAATTCATGTAAGCAACGTAGCAGTAATAATATTCTTGAATGAATAATTTAACGTGAAAGAGGCATCGTTGGTAATGCCTCCCACAAAGAGAAAACGTTTGGCCGCAGATAGTATAGAACAAGTTGCACAGCGTTTGAAAACACTGTATGATTATCGGCCAACAGATATTACTGAACAAACTGCTCGGACTTTGAGAGCAATGGTCGAACATTCCCTAAGAAACTTTAAGGCTGATGTAGGAAATAGCGATTGAGAGCCTTGTTTATTTTAAAAACTTGTTTTACCTTTCTTAGATGCAGGCTAAATACGTGACACAACGGCGAGCTGAAAAATATACTTCGCCTTGCTCAACACGGCATTCTGACATGGATTATGCATAAGAATATACGGGCAACTATTTTAAAGACAGCCTTCATGAATAGATATTATCCATTACGCTTATCTTTCTTCAAGTATACACATATCGTTAGCAGAAATACAATCATTACAATAATATTATCATTTACTTACTTTTATAATCCACATTTGAGGCAGTAGAACAGCACACTGTTTTGTAATGGCAGACGTAAACAAACGACTGAGCTTGATAGTGACTTGACCTTGCAGTAGGTAACATGGAGTTCGCATGCTACTCTTAAATATCCCAAAATGCAACCATTATGCAACGTTTTCGAAACGTCCTAAACATGGAAAATCGGACTAATATGAAACGGTTGCAAATTGGTTTAAAAACGAAATTTTCGCAACAAAAAGAGCAGGGAAAAATGAATCCCAGAACGCAACGTTTCTGCCACGTCACAGGTTTGGCATATTTGCAACGTAACTAAGACACAACCTTTGAAACGAAAAAGCAACGTTTCGGCTACGTCAGAAATAGGAATATCTGCAACTTAACGAATATGCAACCATTGCAACCAAACTGCAATGTTTAAACACCGTTATGTGCTTCCTGGGTACAGTCGATTAAACTGCTGAAAGTAACACCGAAATGCCCCCCATGCGTGCCAGTGGAATGTTCCAAATAGGGAGGTACTTTTTGGGAATTTTCTTGGAAACAGTTGTACCTTCAAAAAATGCTTTTTCATAATATCAAACTAATATGTTGATACTTCATCTCAGGCGAGTAGCCAGGAAAAATTTTCAGGGGGGATATGCGCCTCCATGTCAATAGTTTTCCAGTGGGAAGTCGGCTTCAGCTGTTGCAATGCTTTGAAATTGCGTAAATTAGCGTTGAGGACCATGTTTGGGGCCCCGTACCGGGAGGCCCCGTACCTGGGGGCTTTCACAAAATTTAACATTGGATTCACTTTATAGGACGATATAGAACTGCACTGTGCAAAAATTTTTTCAGTATCACATCAGAGCCAAGATTTAAAGCATGTTTAAAACTGTATTTTTTAATGAAATTGGGGGTATTTTTGGGGGGCCCTTATTTGGGGCTCTGACAATTTTCGAATGAATTTTCAATTTGAGATGTTAATATACAGGGTATATTATAGGATAAAATGAAAAAATTCTCTGAAGCACCTCTGAGCCAGTGCAGTCGAGACAATAAAGTTGCAAAAATGGTCCTAAATTAATTCTACGTCACTCGTCTGGGGCACTTTGACCCCCCATAACTCAAACTAAAAGAGGTAAATCAAAAATTGTTGGATATTGGCCACTTTAGCCCATCTTGGCGAGCGCTTTGCTCAGAACTGTCAAAACCGGGCTACCCTTCGCTCGAACTCCCTGCTCATTTTTCAGCACAGATCAGTTGCGAGTTTTTATCTCAGTGTAATTCTTGCAAAAATATTGAAAGTTGCACGGTTTTCGCATGAAACTTACCGGGATTTGAGAAACCTGCTTGATAAAATGTTAAATCAAGTTGGAGCTCTAAAAACGTTGGGTTACAAAAAAAATAACCTCTCAAAGATTTAGAAATGAATTAAAACGAAAGACTGTTTCTAATGCTTCTAATTGTGCTATTTCTAAAGAGGATAAAAGTGACTTTCAGTGTTCGTCAATAAAATTGCCCGATATTCCATTGCCTATTTTCACTAGTAATTATAGTGAATTCTATAATTTCAATCAATTTTGAAGTTTAATTTTAAAAAACCATCAATTGACAAGTACGCAGAAATTATACTATTTGAAATCCGCTCTTAGGGGAGAGGCCGGAAATATCGGAACTTCCGACGAAACATTTGAATCGCTGTTTAAAGCACTAGAACTAAGATATGAACATTAAAGAGCTATAGTAGATTCCCATGTTCAAGCAATTTTAAACTTAGAGAAATTTTCGCATGAAACTTACCGGGATTTGAGAAACCTGCTTGATAAAATGTTAAATAAAGTTCGAGCTCTAAAAACGTTGGGTTACAAAAAAAATAACCTCTCAAAGGTTTTGCTGATAAATGTTATACTTCAGAAACTTGATAAGGAAACACGCAAACAGTTTGAATTGTCTCTGAATACAACTGAAGTGCCTACTTGGAATGTATTTGTGTCATTTCTCGAAAAGAGATGCCAAATTCTCGGGAGTTTAAACAGAAATGTACCCTTCAGACAAAAGCTCCACCTGAACAAAATTTAAAATCTAAAACTTTAATGTTGAACCGTAATTCATACCAAAGATCTTGTTTGGCTTGTGGTTCCAATGAAAAGCATGCCCTCTATAAGTGTTCTGCATTTCTGAATATGAACACCGGAGATCGTTTTGAACTTGCCAAGAAAAATAAGATGTGTTATAACTGCTTGAACTTTTATAAATTGCGTGCCAGTCAATCAAAATATAAGTGTTACTTTTGCGGAAAACTTCATCATACTCTGCTTCACAAAAGCAAGCCAGAGTGCCCCTCCTCGCTGGATGGAAACAAATCTGAAATTATAAATTTAGTTAATGTATACTATTCTCCTAAATTGCGGCGTAACTTATTAGCTTTATCGTTAACAGATAAAGCAGGTGCATCATTTGTTGGCAAAAATAATACCATAACCGTTTACTCCATGTATGGTAAAAAGCAATTTACAGCTAAAAATGTCAATGGCTTGTATTACATTAATCCCGAATATGTTACACATACCAAAGAAACAACTTCTAATAAAAATGCAGACTGCAATTTTTCTAAAGTAAAATCTGAAAACCTAGAACTTTGTCATAATAGATTCTGCCACATTAACAGTAAAGATGTTGTTAAAACTGGTAACAATGGTAGTGTGAGAGGCATATCACCCTTGAAACACACGGAGTTTAGTTGCGAGCCATGTAAACTAGCTAAAACACGCAGTGTGTCATTTAAAGCTATAGGGAAAATTAGGTCACGTAAACCTCTCTAATTAATTCGCATGGACGTTTGTGGACCCCTCCCCGACATAGCAATTGGCGGTTTTCGCTACTTTTTATCAATAATTGATGATTATTCGCGTAAAGTTACTACGTATCCTCTAAAAGAAAAAAGAGATGTTTTTAAATGTTTTACTAGCCACCAAAAATGTGTTGAGATATTTCTAAATGCTAAAATAATAAATTTAAGATCAGATAACGGGCTAGAGTTTTGTATTGCAAAATTTGAAAAATTCTTGGACGAACAAGGCATTAAATCGGAGCGCACAAACGCCCATACACCGGAGCAAAATCCAGTGGCAGAACGTTATAATTACAGAGAGTTAGACGCTATTAAAGCAATGTTAAAAGCCAGTAATCTTAGTAATGGTTTTTGGGCTGAAGCTTTGCTCTGCCACACATATGTGTGGAATAGAACTTGTCACGGAAATAAAAACCAGACCCCCATAGAACTCTTTAGTGGCAATAAGCCGTCGGTCAAACATTTGAGAATATTTCGAACCCCTGTATATTCGGGAGTACCCAGGCAACTCGGAAGAAAGTTTGACATGAGAGCCAAGAAAGGTATAATGGTGGGGTATGCTTTAGGAAGCCGGGGATATCGAATCTGGATTCCGTCTGATCGAAAAATAATAGAAACTATTAATGTAACATTTCAATCAGAACCCATTAATACTAAAACAGTATTGGACTCTAAAATTAAAACTAAATCGTTATCGTATTACCCTTCAGACTCTGATTCCGAATCGGATAAAGAACATAAGGAGGAGGATGCAGAATCTGCTGAACCATCACAAATATCCGAAAGCGAGGATAAACCAGGATCCAATCTCGAAATTAAACCCCCAATAATGGGGATGAGGAAAGAGCAATTCCTAGAAAGGATGGTTCACGAATAGACATTTATTACGTAATTGAAGGTCATTCCAATGTTAGATTACGCTCCCACAACGATGCCGAAAATTTTTGTAAAGCCCATAATATAACGTACGATAAAAGTATTTTTAATTTTAGCGGTAAAAATAACTACTCTGGAACTGTTAAAACTGGGGAAGAACTGAACCAAATTAGCGCATGACTATATGAAACAAAAATACCCATTCTTATGTTGAGGCATTAAGAACTCCCCAAGCTGATAAATGGCTTTCAGCTATGCAAGACGAAATAAATATGATGAACAATCGTAATGTGTGGACTCTAATACCGAAACCCCCCAACGCCAAAATAATTGGTAATCGTTGGGTGTACACGTTAAAGAAAAACGAGAACCATGAAACTTTAAGGTTTAAAGCTCGTTTAGTAGCAAAAGGTTTCAGTCAAACTAAGGTAGTAAATAATGACGAAGTGTTTAGTCCAGTGGTAAACTTTGCAATCATTATAAGGTGTTTTGCTATCTTAGTATCTAAACAAAAATAGACACACTGTCAGTTGGCTATAAAATGTGCATATTTATATGCTACATTAACTGAAGACATTTTAATGAATCAACCACAAGGTTTTGTAAATCCGGATAAACCGGACCATGTCTGTAAACTAAACAAAGCAATTTACGGCCTCCACCAGTCGGGCCGTGCGTGGTTTAAAGAATTGATAGTACATTAGAAAAGTTAAAATTTTGCAAATTAAAGTGGGCAAATTGCGTTTATACATTCGGTAAAAATGCAGTCTTATTACTTTATGTAGATGACATTATAATATTTGGTAGAACTGATGCTTACGTTAATGAGGTAATAAATTGCCTTTCTAGTAAATTCGACATTAAAGACCTAGGTAAAACGAGGAAATTGCTTGGTGTAGAATTCGAAGAAAAGGAAGGAAAGTTATTAATACACCAAATTGATTACATTCATAAATTGTGCAAAATGTTCGTAAAGTACAATTACCCTACAACTTCATTACCGATCACCGTAGGTACAATCCTATCAAAAACTCAATGCCCCAATACAAATGAAGAAACTGAAATAATGACTAAATTACCATATCGCAACATACTAGGTTGTTTAGCTTTTATAGAAAATAAATCTAGACCAGATATTTCATATTCGATAAATATTCTGTCTCAATTCCAGACTAATCCAGGTTTGAATCACTGGAATACTTTATTAAAACTACACTGCAAAAAATAAAAATAAATTTACGAGAATTTACCGCTCATTTTTAAGGGAAAATCTCGTTTTCGTATATGAAGGAGAAACCCTCGTAAATCTACATTTTGAATATGAAGAAGCTCTTTTCATACTGAAATCGAGACTGCACCTTTAAATTACGGTAGAGTCTCGCTAATCTATGACGTCGTGCCCAAATGTGACGTAGGACCGGAAATTTCCCATCCTACTACGACCGAAGATGCACACAATCGAATCGAAGCGAAGCGACTATTGTCGACTTGTTAATCGAGTCGGGTGCGAGTCATAAAAGCGCGCGCGATTGGGATGAAGTGAAAGACAACATGATTTGGATTTGATTTCGATGCAAGATGTAAGACGAGCCAAAAGTGTATAATTTTCCGATTGTAATGAGGTAAGTGACTTGTTTCATTATTTCAATGTTCTAAATGTATTAAATACTTTAAGGAAATTAGCATATTTTTTCCCAAACATTGAATGAAATCCTAAGCGTAAGCCTACCCGGTCGTTCTACGAACAACAACATGATATCGAACGAGGCCGGATACAATTGATCACAACGGCCGGAGAAATAAATGTAAACCGCAGACCACTTACATTTTATTCTGAACAAACATTCACATTATTTAATAGAAAGAAAAAATGGTGGAAATTTCGTTAGCAGGTGTCCTCGCCAGTGCCGATCTGTCGCCAAGTTTGGAGTTCGGTCGATAGTTTGTTTACTTTCTACAATTACCTGATCTTAAAAGAAGCTGAGAAATTAATTGAAATGTTAATCATAAAAAAAAAAAATTTGAACTATTTATGTACAAGTATACAAGCATTTATTTTTTAAAGCTCATATAAAAAGTGTCTTTCTATCTGATTATATAACAGGCTTATATGTATACTGTGTTACTATCTGGTTATATTAAACTATGGAAATATTTTTGCATAAATTTAATACAATATCTTAAAAATGATGTTCTTCATCTGAGCATTTGTAATTTTCGAAACAGTTCTGTCTCTATTTTAAGTTTCAAATTCACTGTCATAAAAAACAAGTAAAAAAGGTAAACATGCTTGTGAATAATACCATAAGCAGGTGTCGGTTGAGTTGGCGACTTCTTTTTGTCGCCAACGTCTAACCTTGGCAACTTGTCTTTCATGCCAAACAAAGCATAAACATGCGTAGACACATAAGCAACAAAATAAGCCCAGAACTACAATGCACTTATCTAAACACGTTAAAACATTTGTAGACATTTCAAATGCAATTATAAACAAAAATACATAAACAAAGCACTAGCTCTGGGTACGTTAAAAAATAAATAAACCATAACCTTAAAAATATGCAAAATACTAAAATATGTTTCTGCACATACTTATACAGAGAAATTTCCGTTAAAATGTTAAAATCACAGTTTACAATTTTTGGAAAGACACTCAAATAAACCGATTACCCCCCCCCCCCAAGAAACTCTCCACAAATAACTCAAAAATACTTATATATTCAATCATATTTATTCTGAAAAGTGCACGTGAAATATACTGCAAATATTTTCATAAAGTGTTAAAAACACTCTTTATAAATAACAGGAAACCACTATAATAAACTGACTACCTCCTCCCACTGTGATTTTTGGATTTAATACCTTCAAAACACACAAAATTTACACCATTATTCAGTATAGAATCAGATCTGATCAAACAATTCAAAAATCCTTACATATTTATTCATATTAAAACTAAAAATTGTATGGGAATTCTGTAAATCAGGAGCAAACCCATATAAAAAATAAAATTAAACATCCTTCTTAAAACCTCAAATTTTTTTATTTTTTCATCCCAATTCATAAAAAATAACACAACATACCAAAAACCTTACATAATTATGAAAACACAAGACCATAAATATTCTTAACTATACACCAGTGTACCGTAAAGCAAAGCATAAACATTTCAATAAATAAAAGCTCCACATACCTCAAATTTTATTCATTAACAGCGGGAGTTTATCACAAATGAATCCATCACAAGCATTCAAAAAAGCATAATAACTGTAGCTCAACACACGCTAGATACATATTCTGTACAACTCGCAACTTTTGTCGAAAATCACCTGATAAAGAATTAAGAAACAACTCATCGTAAAATGAACCGATTTCATTAGAGCTCATACCAGCAGACGACCTGACACGACACAAATTCTATTCACGGCGAATTCAAGTTCAGTTACTTTGCCAGTTAGATTCCTTGAAATTCGCTCAACCAATCACACAATTTCTTCAAAAAGCATAATTTCTCATGACATCATAAAACTATACAACCCCGCCAAAGGGTTGCCGAATAGCTAATCTCAGGGATAAAGCAAACATGACATTTGCTTTATCCCTGAATATAGTGTAAACAAAATCCTTTTGCTCAGCGGATTATGTTGTCAAAATGTCAAATGATCTCTCTATGTGTGTTCATTACCGTTAAAAATTTAGCACATAACTCACTTCTTTTAAGAATAGGCCCCCAGTCCCCCCCCCAAAAAAAAAAATCTAGAGAGTTTAAGAAAAATCAGGCATTTATCAATCTGAAAGTAAATTAAGATTAATAATCCCGTTTCGGTTTACATTAACATTGCCAACTTTGCAATTTATTTATTATTATTAAATTTAACATAAAAAAGTTCAAACAACTTTTGATTCTTATTCCTGATCTTCATTGTAATCATGCAGGGACTGGTGTGCTATCAACTGACATTCCTATGGTCGCATTTTTAGGAGTTGTGGAGAGTCGACTGAATGATTAATTCAAAGGATCTACATCGACTGCTGAAATTATACAAAGGTATTTTTTTTAATTCGATTATTAACAGCAATTTGGTTGCCACAACAGTTGTTGCCAAAAAATTCTCTGTAATGCTATCAGCTAATGCTATAATCTTAATTAAAATATCCATTTGTTGAAAATTTAGCATTATACAATATTGATACAACCTATCCCAGAGTGATTCTGAAACAGAATCTAAAAAAATATTCCTTGACGAAGGGTTTTAACATTGGGGAGAATTATAGTAGTTTTTTTTCAAAAAAATCTTTTATTTCCGAACAAGAAATTGCATTTTTGCTCAGTTTTCAAGATAAAATTTCTGAGAACAAATGTAAAAATTTAAAACAAACCACTATTACATCAGTGGTTAAATAATTTAAAGAATAATCAATTATGAATTTTCATTTGCATTTGAAATATTTTATTTTACATAAGTTAATAGTCTTACTCGGAAGTATTTACAATACTTAGTTAAAAACAGTTAAAAGCCATTAAAATCAGTTTAAAATATTAAAAACATAGCACACAAAGTGTTTTGTCAAGTGCAAATTTGTTTATTCAGCGCCAGACAATAACATTTTTGTGCCCAGGGCACTTTTAAAACTTTGTGCCACTACATATAGCAAGTTCAATTTTTGTGCCCCTATACATAGCTCTAAACTCAATTTTTTGGCCTGCTTCTGCACGTGTACCCAGGGCATGGACCCAAATGCCTGTGCAATAATCAGGGTGTGCTTTTATTCAGAACAAGCACAGTAAATATATGACACTGTTTTTTGATATATCTTTAATATATTTGCATAGTTACAGTTGCAGCTTATTATTATTATTTTTTTATTTTAAGCAGCTTATTGAACCAAAATTAATCTTGGAAACTTTGAACAAAATATGTAGTTTGTTCTGACTAAAACTGTCCAAAAGTTTACTCAAGTGCTAAAGTAAAAAAATGAGGAAGTTTGTAATATGCAATTTTATTTCAAAAAATAGATTTACACTATTTTAGGACAGAATTTTAGGTTTTTGACACTTATTGTCAAAAACTATGTGAAAAAGGGGTTTTTGACATGATAGTTAAAACCCGACAAAACCATCAATTGCAGGTGCCGATCCAAGCGGAGGGTGGTGGGGGCGATTGCCCCCTCCTGGGCGAAGTCCCAAACTCTGTTATAATCTCTTAAAATATATTATGAAGGTATAATGAAAATTAAGTAGATTTTTCCTCAGGGGTGTATGGCGGGTACTACTCCCTGTCCGTTTTAATCAGAGCTCATATATAGATTTTATTAATAATATAATTAATTACATTAATTGGTATAATTAATTATATTACTTATAAAGTTATTTTGTGCATTCTACCCCCTTGTTTCAGGTACGAAGTCGCCCCCTTGTTGAGTAATTTCTGGATCCGCCCCTGATCAATTGTCAAAAACTTGCCAACCCTGAGATCCTCGCCAATTCTGAAGATGGCTGCGGGCTGAGCAGCCGAACGCGCTTGACAAAACACTTGGTGTGTCATGTTTTCGATATTTTAAACTGATTTTAGTGGCTTTTAACTGTTTTTAACTAAGTATGGTGTTTTACATTTTTTAAATAAATATGAATTTTATTGCTGTACTTATATTATTATTTGAGTATGTTTAAATTATTTACTTTCAAACATTGATAAAAGTTGAGTTACTATTGAAAAAATACTTTTATCTTAAAATTTATTAGAAATCATCTTTTTATTTTAATGTCTATTTATGGATGATCATCAACTCAATCTAAATCTGCAAAAGAAAAATGTAAATAAAGACAATAGCCTACACTGCAAAGAATAATCTTAAAAATACAGAACTATTGCGTCATTTTTCAACAGAAAAAAAAATGTTAACAGAATTTAACCATGCTTTCCAGGTAAACTTGCTATATTTTATGTTATAAAGCGGGTTTTGAATAACTTTGTATTTTAACGACGTTTATCTGTAGCTGTGGCAGCCGGTCCGGTGGCGGTGGCGGCGAACCAAACACAAACAACCATTTACGACGTGAAACGCTTGAGGATCCGTAAAGAATTGAAGGTGATTTTAAAGATAATTTTTTTTTCATTTTTACTTATATTTTCTGAAATCTTTCTGCTAAGAAATATTACTTTTTCAAAAAAACTCATGCTTTAAAACATAACGAAGTGTATTTTAAAGCCGTTAAGCCTAATGTTTACACGTAAACTATTTCTCTTATAAAACAATTAGTAAAGCCTGGATAAATTTAATTTTCTCGGTTTCTAATCATTACTCTCATTTTATTGAAGTATTTTACAGAAACAGTTAAATAGATATTAGACTTATGAGGTTTAAGAACGGCACTGTTCAACAAAACCACTGTCGTTGGTTTATTTGTGAAATGCATTGTTTACGTTTTTTTCCGTATCGGTGTATGGGGAATTACGATTGCAAAGTCAAAATAATTTGTGATTATATTCAATTCCTGTTACTCTAGTCATATTTTTTATATACATCTGTAAAAAACAAACAGAGAAACACTAATTTTCAATTTTAAAATTAAAGTAATGATACGATTTGAGATTCATACGCCACCGGGATTAAAAATTAGCTCATAAATTGCCAGAGAAATCTCATGGTAAGTTTAGTTTTTCTTTAAAAACCTGAAAAATAGAGCTTTAAGTTGGAATATTTTATATTTTCCCACTTATATTATCTGTTTTCTAGCATTCATCACTGAATAATAATAACAATAAAAAGCTTTAACGAGTTTTGCTTTTATTATAAGCTTAGTACTTTTATTTAAGACAAATATTCCATTGTTGGGGTAAATTCCGTAAGCGGTGGCAGTGTAGAGCTAAGTGATTTGGTGATGTTCAATTTGTTTTGTATTGCATTTGAAATATGTTTAGAAATGTTTTAAGAAGGTCCTTAGATAAGTGTATTGTAGTTTTGTTTTATATTTTCTTATATATAGACGTTGAAGACAAAAACAATGTTGCCAGTTGAACCTGCCCCCGCTTACGGAATTATTCCCCCATTGTTTATGCTTAATATTGCTCGGTTCTACTCGTATTAATACTGTTTAGTAAATGGAGTTGTTTACCATTAACCTTGTGTACAGACAATCAGTATAACCTTGTTTTACTAACAAAAGTTGTCCCCAATTTCATAGGTGCACTATGAAAAGTTCTACAGACCTTTTACAAGTCAGGGGTTGATCCAGGAATTTTTTTCCAGTAAAATACATTTTGTTAAAATAATTGATAAAACAGGTGACAGTGAAGTGCTGTTATAATTGATTGCATTTTTATAAAGGGCCATATTAATCGTTTGTAATTTTGTGATGAGGCTGCAATACAAACCCAATTATCGTATGCATTGAACCCTGCAATTGGTGTACTGATATCAAGAGATGTATTACCTATGTAATTAAATTTGAAATTTCGAAAAAAACCATTTAAGTTTTTCTGTTGCTTTTTTAAACCCACCTGGTATTTTTTGTGTTGAACAAAATCCTGTCAATCGATAAAGTGTTTTTGGTACTTACGTATTACCCCGCGGTCCGCCAAGACGAGCGATTTTTTTTTCGCCAAGAGAAATGCCGGGTATATAGAGAAAATGACCAAGAGAAATGCCGGGTAATATTATCAACGGTTTTGAATACGATTGGCAACTCATTTGACGGAAAAATAGTTTGGCAGGATAATACGTAAGTACCGTGTTTTTTTAAAAAACTCATTACACCCTTGAAATAATTTTTGACTTTTTATATGCAGAATTTAATATGGAACTGTGTTTGATTTAATGAATTAACATTATTTATGCTAGAAGCATTGCTGCCAACATGTAAGGTTTAATGTAAGAAATTGATTACATTGTAAGATTATTATAAATCTAATTGGCATTATTGTAAGATTTTTAGAAAGAGGTGTTTTTATTCAACAAAATTTTTAAAAACATAATTTTTTAGACTTTGGTACCTCAGTCACTAATGTTCAGCTAAATTATGCTTGTAAATTTATTAAATTGAAAACCGTATGAGATAAAGATATGATTGATTTTTTTGCTTTTACAGCAGAAACTCCATTTTCTCTCTAACTTGTCATAGATACCACCATTTATTAATAGCTTAAATGTGTAAATTTAACTAATGTTTTTTATAAATGTATGCTTTTGATACACAGAAATCTAAGTAATAATAAGAATGAACTGTGTTTGTGGGTTTAGACCGTATACAAATTCACAAAAACGGACCAATCAGCCTGAAATTTTGCACAGATGTGTAAAATAATATAGAGTAAATGATAGTCCACTTTAAAACTTTGAAAGTCCACCCGTTCCCAGAGTTTGAGATTTTTTTATGATTTGCACATAGAAAGCTTTCCGTAATTGTAACCCCCATTCCCATAGTGAAAAACGTGTGAAATGAGCATCGTGGTTGTCATGGGTTGCAATTTTGCCGAATAAAATGTTTTCAATTCTTAAATAAGTAAAAATAAAAGAATAATAATGATTTTTTTGTTAGTTTATTTTTGTAAAGTTGTTTTTTTAATTATAATATCATGTGCATGGGAAATCAGAGCAGGAATGACATGTTTTGTATGCAAAATAATAAGGATTGAAGATTTCCGAGGCTATTATGTAAAATTTGTTAGTTTGGGAAAAGATAAAATGGCTGATATGCCGGTTTTGAGAAAGTAAGTTCTAGTGGTTTGCACAGTTTTAGGCTTGGCGCAATATACTGAGAGCTTAAAGAAATAGCATTTTTGAAAATAAGTGTATAGGTTTTAGTAGAATACAGCGTTAAATTTTAATTATCTGATCAGAAATAATGCAGTTATTAAGGGATTTCAAGCGATCTATCTACAGAATTCTCACCACATTGAGTAAATTGATTTAAGTTGGGGGAATTCCGCCAAATTTCAGAGAATTGAAATCTTTGCAATTAGTACATCAGAGTTAATGATAAAACTCGTTATAGTTTATAATTTTTAAAATGCTGCTTCTTTTCAAATAAATGCCTGCTTTACTTTTTGGTGATCGAACTACATAAGTGACAGATATTTCTCATTTTGATTGCTGTTAAGTCGATGCTTCGAATGATTCCCTGACAAAAATCTTGCAAAATGGTGTATGTTGGCACTTTGGAGACCCTTAGATTTGCAATTGGATATTATTTGAGACTGATATATATAACACTGGTTGCATGTCCCCACTCGCTAGTGGGGTGTATCATATATATTTTCCTCTCACATTTGAACACTCTCTTAAATAATAACAATCTGTCTTATGACAAATTTAGGTACGTTGATCATTTATGACTTTCTTTTGCAGATGTTGATATAAATTTGTATTTCTATTAATCAGCTTATAAAAATCATAACTGATTTTCATACTATGAAAAAAGATTTCTCCATAACTTGCTTTGAATTTTATTTAATAAAATGGATATTTATAATTAACTGTATTGTAATGATAAATATTTAATCTTTGGTTGATTTTTATTGTGTTCTGTAATATTTTCAATAACGGAATGTTGGTACGTATGTAGGAGGAAGAAACAAATAATTTTGATTGTTGTAATGCTTTAGACACTTAATAATTATTTTTTTCTTGTGATTACCTGGAAATTCTTCAAAAATCATCCTAAGGAATTCTTTTCTTTTAAAACAAATATAATCCCAGAAATTGTTATTAATACCAAAATAACAGCCCCAAGTGTCAAAAAGTGATCGTTTATGATATGACTGCTTGATTTGCTCTTGTGCAATACCTTTAAATTTTTTGTGGCCTACTGTCTGCAAGTGATTTTTATACCTGTGTTTTAACATGCATAGGGGGAAGTGTCCTGCGATTTGATGGCTCAATCAGAAAAAGCTTCTTTCCAGTAATGTAACGTCAACTGTAATTGACACAGGACGTCTCTACACTGGTGAATTTGGTAGGCCGAATACTGAACAGATATTTGGCCAAATTCTGCTATATATTCAGCTAAATAATTTCAGAACGAAGAGAAAAAAGGTATTTTTAACAGATTTTTAAATGTATTTACAAATAATATTGCTTAGTTATACTTTAATATGTTAATTTCATATTGTAAAATATCCTAAGTCATTGAACTTTAAGATGAGTGAAAAATAATCTAATATATTTAATAATATTACAGAAATGCAGACTTTTCTACTGGGTAACACTACTTGACATGGTTTTCTACTTTTCTTTATCGGGTGGGGTGGGGATAGGAGGATTTTTTTCTGATCCTCAATTAGAAACATAATTTCGAAAAACTGCTAAATATGTTTTGTAAAACTCAAAGCATGATGCGATTAAGCATAGTTACCAGATTAATAACATTTATCATAGCATATTTTTTAAATTATTAATATTGCAAAATATAAGTATGCTGCTATTAGTGTTTAACTTTGTAAAAGGTATTTTTTCATGACCAAGATTTTTTAGTTTTACATATAATATACTGTTGTGTGTTTTACCTATGAATAATATAAAATGAATTTTAATTAATCTTTATTTAGTATTTAATTACAAATTTGAAAAGTTATATTTTATTTAAAATTAAAATGACAATTAAGGAGAGTATTGATTATGTGTGCATTTTATGCTGAAAGCTTTATATTAGCTTATACATAGTATGATCCAAAAATTCCGGGACTGTGGTTATTCCTGATGATGTGGCGAAAGCAAGTACCTAAAGTTAAATTGCTTAGAAAGGATTCTCCCAACCTACCCCTACCTGACTGAGTTGATTTATCCCATGTCATGCGGACGAACAGCGCTCACAGCTGTTACCTTCCGAAGTCAGTTGTCTTAGCTTGGTTACATAAGAAAATTAGCTTTTCTTGAGCAGTGCTGTATCATTAAATTCTGTCAACAGTTAAGTAAGACACCAATAGAGACTTTGGAAATGCTAAGAAATGTGTATGATGAATCTACCATAACGAGATCCAAGGTTTATGAATGGCATCTGCATTTTAAAGAGGGCCGAGAATCGTTGGACAATGTTGGCCGACTTTCGACTTCATGGAATACAGAAAATATTTCATTGGTGTCTTGAATGTGTTTGAAAAGATCGTCGTCAAACACTTGTAGAAATCGCAGAGTCTAGACACTTATATACAAGTTGTCAGTGCATTCCAATGGAAGATCTCAACATACACCAAGTGTCCCAGCACATTGTCCCTCGATTGTTGATTACTGAACAAAAAGAATAACGAATGACAATATTGGGTGATTTAATTGACAAAGTCTATAAGTACCCAGGTTATTCACATTCTCCTATTCACCCGACTAGCACTATGTGATTTTTACCTGTTCCCATTAATTAAAAAATAATAATAATACAGGGATGCCGTTTTGTTTCATCAGAAGAGATGAAACGCTTTTGTGTCATCTGAAGAGATGAAAGCAGCTTTGCAAAAAACCTTATGGGAGGTTGGGGAAAATGTCTTCCAGAAATTATACGAACGTTGGCAGAAGTGTATCGTCGCCCAAGGTGACTACTTTGAAGGTGGATGTAGTACTTCGGTGATGTGAACTATTCAGGGTAAAGAATTTTACATGTTGTCCCCAAACTTTTGGATCATACCTCATATTAAGCTTTTGGTAATTTCGTATGCAGAGATCATGCTGAAGTGCTATAGCGTATATTGTAAGCTTTTTTTTTTTTCTTCTGAATCGCTGGATTCCAGAACCGCCTTTTTTAAAACCTTAATCATACTTGTGAACCCCTCTTTATGCCTATGTTAAACTTGTAAATGCTTTCATTATTTTGTTACATTACCTAAAAAGGAAAAATGTCAGCGAAAGACTCCGTACGTCCCTAGAACTTATAAATTAAAAAAGCCACAGCATTCTCTGTGTATATGTACAGTCAACTCCGGATATAGAGAACTTTCAGCTATAGTGAACACATTTCCTTAGTCCTGACTCACATATATTAGAAATGCACATAGCATTTTTCAGTTTTAATGAACCACGACTTCCGTTATAGTGAACTTAAGAATTTTTGGACAGTAGGGGCAATGTTGTTCTATTCGCACGAAGAGTGTCTCTTTAGTGTTCAAGTAGAGAGAAAGATTATCAAGCTCCTGTTCCGAAATACAGTGGTCCTCACTTATTCTAGTTACATCGAAACGGATTGAAACTGGCTGGAATAACCGAAATCCGAAATAAACGGCGGGACCAAAGTAAAAGTAAGAGACACAAAGTATGAAATATTGAAGATAAAAAAATTTGTGAATTAAATCAAAATATATAAACTATATTATTCAATAGTTTGACATATGAACATATTTATTTAAGAATAAAGAAAAAAAATAACTATTACAACTTCTTGGGGGGGAAATCTGAGATTAAAGGCTGTTTTAAGGGTATATTGTATTTTAGCGCAAACTGAATTTAACTTAGTGGTGAAAAGAGGTAACCATTTACGTTATTCTCCTCAAATGCTCTACATAAAATGTCTGTAGTGTTCAGCGAATCTACTCATGTGGTTCAGGTGCACACCATTGTCATCGTCATCGGGTGCCTGATTCGTTCAGGGTGTCAGATTGATCATTATTTTTATTAAAATTCTATTAAGTGTATTAACAATTGTTTTGATTGAATTATTGTAACACCTCCACACAAATATGAGTCATCTTTGACTGGCTTCCACATGACCCTAAAAGCTAATTGCGTCAAAATTTTACCCAATCTCCAGATTACTTAACTGGATAAAGCAGCACTCACTACCGAGGTAACCGGTGGACAGTGCTGTTTGGCCATTTTGTTCTGTTCATAACAATTTTGACCAGAATAAGCGGCTCACAGGATAAACCACTAACCGAAATAAGTGGTGACCACTGTACAGGTGAATTGCCAGTGTCTAGACTAAGTTGATTATATTAAACAAGGGGGGGAGGGGGTCATAACTTTTTCAATGCTGCAATCCATCCTATCCTTTAAAAGCATTCATTAACAAAAGTGAACTAAAAGTTGAAATTTCGTCTTGACTTAAGACGATTTCATTTTCCATCCTCAATGAATATAGATTCTTTTTCCATCCTCAATGAATATCACATCTAGAGGTGTTGTTGCGATCACTGTTCACGGGGTTGCAAAAAAAAAAAAAAAATTCTCATACATAACGGCCTACAGATGCAAATCATTTATAGTGCGCTTGTGCCTAAATGGTGCATTTTAATAAAAGCTCATAGGTCACAGCCACACAACCTGTATAGATTTTGATGTGGGTCTTAGATTGGATGATTGGTGGTCTTAGATTTCTTAGGTGGTCTTAGATTTGGATGTGAGTCTTAGCTCCTTTTTCCAACTGAATGGAATATACATTATTTCCATAAATGCGATTAATTGTGTTTATTTTACTTAACTAGTTCTAGACTTATAAATGCAATCCATTATGTTTGATTTACGTAATAAACATTCAGCACTTGTATAAAATTCTATTTTCTAGTTTTGTATTGTTATATTGTTATCGGACATCAGAACTTTGGATATAGTGAACGGACTCCAGAACAAGTGAGATAACTGCTCTTTGTCTATAAATCTCCAAAATCTCGCCCTCCCTGCAGGGGTGACTTCAAATCAAATCAAATTAGTGAACGAAATTTGCTGCTCCCCAGAGGCTCACTATAACCAAAGACATAATCATATGGTCGGGAACCTATAGTGTCATAGAGTATAAAAATGAAATATTTTTTTTTATTTAGGAGATTGCTGAGCAGGACAGTTCCAATGTCTGTGTGTTACCCATAAGTTTTCACACGTTACAAATTTTATAAAATTAATAATTAAATATAAAATGTTGCAGATAGTTATATTTATTGTGTATATGTTCGTTTTATAAAAGGATGTAAAGCAAGATAATATTGATACCTGATTTTTCAATGCTGAGTTATGAAAAAGGAGTTAAAGAAAAGCAGTTTACAGATGTCGCACGCATAACAGTGGAATCGTCCAGCAAATTTATCAAATATATTTAAAAATGTATCTGATTTTACTTTTTCTTTTTTTTCAGGAAATGTATCAATTTACTTGCAGAGAGAAGTCCTGTGTATCTGTATTGCATTATTAATGTTTAGAAAAGATAATTTGTAATGTATATACTACTTTTCTAAAATAAAATACTTTATGGCATATATAATTTGTTGAAAACTTTTACTAAAAAATTTTTTTTTCATCTGTTTTTTAACTTTTTGAGCATGTATCTGTGTGTGTATGAGTGAGCACGATAGCTCCTAAATGGTGCATTCGATTGAGCTCAAATTTGGTGTGCATCTTATAGACCATCGCCATGCAAACGTTATTGATTTTGGTGTATATATGACTTATAAATTTTTTACAGGGCTACAAAAAAATTTATGGCCTTTGGATAGAAATTCTTCATTTCTATCTATAGGCCTAAGTGTGTTAGTGTCTGAAGTGTGCTGGTGTCTAAGTGTGCTAGTGTCTGAATGATGCATTCAATTGAGTGCTAATTGGTTATGTATGTTATAGGTTTCAATCACATGACCTGCATAGATTTTTGTGTGCATAGAGCTGATAATTTGTTCATGGGCAGTGACCCATCTAGGATTTTTTCAGATGAGTAAAAATACTCCTTAACCTTTTTAGAAGTATTTTCTATTCCAAACAAGTAATTAAAACAACGAACATGCTAAATTTTCAAATACATAATTAAATAGCATTTGACACATAAATAATAACTGATTTTATGTCTAGTACTTAAATGTCAGTTCAAAAAAACTAGTACAAAAATTGATTTTTTTAATTTAAAATCAGCAAATCATAATTATTTATCAAAATATACCTAATTTTATATGGAAAAGCAATGCGTAAAAACACACATTCCGAAATTTCTAAGGTGTGAATGGGGTGTGTTTCTAAGGTGTGTATTCACATCTAGAGGTGTTTTTGCGATCACTGTTCACGGGGTTGCAAAAAAAAAAAAAATTCTCATACATAACGGCCTACAGATGCAAATCATTTATAGTGCGCTAGTGCCTAAATGGTGCATTTTAATAAAAGTTCATAGGTCACAGCCACACAACCTGTATAGATTTTGATGTGGGTAGAGCACAGATGTTTTGTACAGTGCTACGAAATATTCTTATACATTATGGCACAAATTCTTGAAAGTGTAGTAGCATCTAAAGAGTGCTCAGTTAGGTACGCATATTATAGGTCACTGTCTTGCACACTGTATAGATTTTAGTATGCGGAGGGCTTGCAGTTTATATATATATATATATAGGGCTACAAAAAATTATTCTTATACATTGCGGCCTATAAACTCAAATTATTTGAAGTACACTAGTGTCTGAATACTACATTTGATTGAGCTGATTAAAATTATTTAAATGCTTGGTAAGGATCAAGAGTTCGGAAAGTCAGTGGAGTTATTCCAGATTTTTTCTAAGTATAAAATGAACTGCCGAAAGTAAGCTAATAATGTTTTTTCACCCTCTCTGAAAACTGTCTCAAACAAATAAAAGGTTCTATAAAGAACCTTTTATTTTGTTTGAGATTCATAGAGGGGGAAAAGAAATCCAATGTACAATTTTAGTATGACAAATTTCAGGGAACCAAGATCAGATTTGTAATTTATTATGATTTTTTTTATGACTTTCTGATAGTAAAAATTACTTTTTCATATTTTAAGATTTTCTTTTGCAAAAAAAGCAGTCATAAGTTAAACACTTATTTTAAAACTCATTAAAATTAATAAAATTCAATTTATTAATAGGAATATTGCATATTAATTCGCAAACCTTTGTGAAATAAAAAGAAGGGTTACTGAATATTTTCCCCGAAATATACTGAAATGTTACACATCTATTCACCTTTTATCTGGAAACCTAACCTTTGGAAAAAAAATTGGAAAATATTTAAATATTTTTCCAAAGTATGCAGAAACATTTATAAATACCGTGCCCGCCTAGTGCAGAATAGTTCCTGCAATTTTAAAATACAAGAGCTGCCCCATATTTTAAGGTAACACTTCCGATTCTTTTTTTTTTTTTTTTTTTTTTTTTTTTTTTTTTTACATTGTAGCTAATAATTTTAGTTAACTAATTTTGTAACTTTTAAGTCTAAATGGTTTGGATTTTTCCGAGAATACCAGGCGTCACTACCTATGCTAGTAGTAAAGTGTATGTGTGGTTCCAGATAATTTTGAAAACTCTGTTGCTACACATTTGGGAAAAAAAATGCAAAATAGCTACAATAGCATTCAAAATCAGATTATTTTTTAATGCACCATTTAATGCTCTATTTGTTTTATATTTATGCATTTTCATTTATTTTCAAGAGTTTTTATAGAAGTGACTTTCATTTAATGGTTCAATTTAACAACTTATGGCAACAATGCATTCTTGTAACTGTAGTGTTTAAAATAGAATCTGAAATGAGTTTTTTTTAATTTAAGTGAACAAGATTAAAAGTATTGAGTGTAGTTTTCATTAATACAGCAAAACTTGGATAACTCGAGCATGATCAATTCAAAATTTCAACTTTGAATTATTCAAGTTTGACTATATAAATAAGAATTATTATTATTATTATTATTATTGCAAGAAGATCGCTTTTGTGTCACTTTCTAAAATGTGTAGTTCAAAAATGAACCCTAGCAGAGCAGAGAAAATGCTCTCTGATGTTGGATAATTCCTCATTTGTTTTTCACTACACGGAGAAAAAAAATATACCCCTCTCATCTAGAACGAATAGGTGGCTGTTTTCTGTGTCCCAAAACTAGAAGAATAGATAGCAGAATGATGCGTGTAGGTTATACACACAAGTGGTATAGACGAAATCGTCAAGAATTTCTAGTCCGTAGTATGGTAGTTAATCACACTAGAATGTCTAGTTTGTGTAACGAGAAATTATCGTTCGATTTCTGGAGTACACTCATGATCTGGATTCACGGTTAAGTAACTATATTCTCGTGTACGGATCGATTTACAAATATTTTCATCCTGATACTCTAGCTGAGAGATCTAGAAATTATCTAGGCGCGTTAACAAGAAGCTCTAAAGCCTTCCCGTCCAAGCCTATGCCTATGCTCTTTCGAGAGGCGATGTGACGTCACCACAGCCCCGGTTCCTTCTTCGCACCGCAGCAAAACAACAGCTTTGTAATTCGTTTTTGTGTTTATTTACAGCAAGCAACGGCTGGCGGGAATTCGATTCATTCTATCATATCATATCTAAAATTTCACAATAGTAGATTGACTCATTTGATAAATTCTAGTTATTTCGATAGAAGATGGGACAAAAAACTGAAGTTATGCTATCCACGTAACCCTGATTAGGAAGTTAGTTAAACTGTAAAAGGTAAGTCTCGTTGCAAGTATTTTACTTTATTGTTATTAACTTAGGAACTTTTTAATTCAGACGCAGACGCATATATTACTTACAATGTACTTAAGAACAAATGTAACCAGACTTCAGTTTTTATGAATGAGCTGCTATACATCAACGACAAATTAATCGTTCAAGCATTTGTTTACAATTCGTTTTATACTGTTGTTTATCTGTTGTTTATAATTCTTCAGATTTATAGCGCTGTCAATTGTCAATTATTACTGTCCTAAACAATGCTAATTAAATGAAATTTATATCATGAATGTAAAACTTTTTGTATTAAGTAATTTTTATTTAGCTTGAGCCATTATTGCTGGAAACAGCATTCATGTATAGCTTTGATGCCTGTAAATTGCATTAAGCTGTGTGTCTTGATACACATTTTTGTGGCGTTCAATCTTCCTTTCGTTTTACATCTAATTATTCTTGTAAATTGAGATTCATATTATTTAGACTAAATCTATTTTCTGTATTTGTTTCTGATTTTCTGTATTTGACTAAATGTTTCATTTGCATTTCAAAAGAGTAATGTTAAATTTGTTAGATAAGTAGAAATGAGCTTAGTATAATACTTAGTACTTGGCTACACTTAATTAGCACTATTTAGCAGCGGTTCCCAACCTTTTAACATTGTGCCCTCCTCAACACAGTATAACTTACAATGTCGCCCTACCTCACATTCTTCGGTATACATACTACAGTTTTTTTTTAATACTTCAGCGATGAACACTAAGTAGCCTTTAATATAAAATAATGTTTTCAGTAAAGTTTGAATTAACATTTTAAGAAAAAGTAGATGCTTTGGAGTAAAAATAAGATTAAATATGATTTTTCAAACATGCTTTATCACTTGCTCTTTGCCCGTTTTTCTCGAGGACCCCGTAATAAGCACTTTTCAAGGAGGGCGCGTCCCATCAGTGGGGAACTGCTGCTCTAGGCCAGTAGTTCCCAACTTTTTAACATTGTGCCCCACCAACAAAGGATAACTTGGGATGACACCCCACCCACTCCCCCTGAGATTCCTCAGCATACATACTTTTTTATTCTTTTAAAATGAATACTTAGTCACCTTTTCCACAAAATACTGTTATCGATAAAGTGTCAATAAATATTTCAAATGTAATATGATTGGGTTGATTCCTAGTTGAAAAGATTTAATGTGGTAACCCTGGACACTTTTGTTTTCTGGCAACCTTGTTTCAGTTCCAAGAGACAAGACGGGAAAATGCACCAAATTGGGGATTTTTGAAAACACGTCAAGAAGCACCTTAAATTAGGAATTAACCAATAGATGTTTTGGAGTAAAAATAAGAAGAATGTCTTAAACATGCATTACCACTTGCTGTTTACCTGTTTTTCTCACATACCCCTGCAAACTTTTTGCGCACCACCAGAGGGGGCACGTCTCACCGGCTGGGAACCGCTGACATATAGAATAATATAGAAGAAAAGATGTGAAAAGTGATTATATTTTTAACCGTAAGGCAGGTATGCCAAAAAGGGGGTGCAGTTGCACCCCAACAAAGAATGGTGCCGGGTTATTATGGTGTGGTAACTTTCACTAGAAACTGTTAAACGTGTTTTATGGGAAAATTTCAGCTAAATTAGAATTTGAGAAGCCAACAGGGTCAGATACGCCCACTGGTTAGCCAGGAAATTTTTCAGTCGGCCGGTCACTTTCACGTGCATGTCATAAAATATTATGTGTATGTTCGTTCAGAGTAAAATGTAAGTGGTCTGCCATTTACATATATTTACCAGGCCGGTCTAATCAGTTGCATCCAGCACTGGGAGTCAGCAGTGTCTAACATAAATTAACATCATTTGAAAAGTAATTACATTTTTCTCACTTTTGAGACATCCTCAGTTAGTGATGCAACTGATATCAGTTTGGCTGGGTACTGAATACAGTCGAACTCGTTCATAACGAGCAGAAAGGGTTCCGTAACATTTACTCATTAAATCAGAGTGCTCGTAATAAACGGGTCCTTAAGGCAGTCATGCAACCAGAAGGGGGGGGCTTGGGAGGTCAAATGATTGAGTTAGCTTAAAATTTAATTAATGCTTACTTACTTTAATTACATTAATTAATTTAATTAAATACTTTTCTTAATTTAATGAAAATTAACCCCCCCCCCCAACCAGCAAAAAATTTCTAGTTGCGCTACAGTCTTAAAGGAAAGAAACAATAAATGGAAAGAAAAATAAAGGAAAAGATTCTTACCGAAACATTTTGTTTTTTTCATTAATCTACAGATTTGAAATAGTTTGTTAGCTTACTCTGAACTCGTTCCCTGTCTCTTTCCTTTGCTATTGTTCTTCGGAGAAGACTCCTTGCCCGGAAAACATCATCACTGACATCCCTCGCTTCAAAAAAGGTCTGCATTTTTTCAGCGAACTCCAACATCGTAGAACAAGTTGGGGGTGGTTCACTTTCTTTATCTTTATCAGTGTCCTCATCGCTTTTGTCATGTTTTTCTGCTGAATTTGCTAGTACGTCAGCTACAATATGTTCAGTGGTCGGTACATCTGAGGTCATCAGCTCTTCATCGATGGATACATAGTTGTGAAATCATTTCCGAATTTGCAGTTTGTATGAAATTGCCAACCTCTTCTTCCTCAGTGGATTGACCTTCTTGACAACTCTCCAATCCAGCCGTATGGAAACACTTAATGATGCATGTTGATGTGACATTTTCCCATGCATCGTTCATCAAACGTATCGCTTCCAGTACGTTGACATTGGTATTTGATGCTATTCCACTTCTATCTCTTCGGTCCAGAAGCATCAAAATCAGTTGCTTACGAAAGTGGCACTTGAAACTTCTTATGACTCCTTGGCCCATAAGCTGGCTAACAGATGTAGAATTTGGTGGGAAAAATTCAATTCTGATATTGGAAAGTCCAGTGATTTCGGGATGAGCTGAACAATTGTCTATCAAAAGGAGAATTTTACGATTTTCTCTACGCAGTTGTCTCTCCCATTTTGAAATGAATTTTGTGAAAATGTCCGAAGTCATCCAGGCTTTTTGGCTATGATCATAGTCTGCTGGTAGCTTTTTCACATTTTTGAAACATCTAGGGTTCTTTGATTTGCCGATAATCAAGAATTTTTTCTGGTCAATGTCAGACATGTTCGAACACACTAAAGCTGCTAGCCTATTTTTCGAGAGCTTGCCTTCAACACATTTTTCACCTTTAAATTTTAAGGTATACTGTGGAGTTACATTGTATAATATCCCTGTTTCATCAGCGTTATAGAGGTCATCTGCTGCATATCCTTCTCTGACAGGCCTGGACTGGCCAGAGTGTCTGACTGTCTGCAGACGGGTGGGCCCCGGCCCTCGGCAGTCCCTCCCTGCTGCCCAAACAGAAAAAAGAAAGAAAAAAAAATGCTATACTGATAGGACTTCAATGAAGTTTGACACATAAAATTTTTTTTTGCAGCTGCAATTGGCCCCAGAAGGCTTCAAAACACTTCATTTTAAATGTAGTTCACAAAATTTTTTGAGTGAGGGTTCTCGAATGAACAAGGGATTAATTAATATGAATGACACATATTAATTAATAGATCAATACTTTATGAATGCATTAATAATCAATCATAATTAATTAATAATAACACCATACCTCCCACATACCCCGAAAGTTAACACATCCTATTATTTATCGGTTGCACAATAACCAACCTCCCCCCCCCTTCTCTTGAGACGGGCGGGCCCCTTTCTCCCAGTCCGGGCCTGCTCTCTGATGCCTGGCCACTTTTCACTCAACCATGTTTGCGGACTTTGCTTCACTGCATATTTTTCCAAAAGTTATGCCATGCCTAACTTTAAAATGATCAATCCATCCATTCGAACACACAAACTCAGAATATCCAAATTGTTCAGCAAATTTTTCTGCTTGCACTTTTAGAATAGGTCCACTCACAGGAAAACCAGCACTACGTTGCACCTTCATGCATTTCAATAACGCTTTGTCCAAATCCTCTTTGGAACACTTCTTCAGTTGTTTACAGTCTGTTTTATTTTGGTCATATACATCCATTAACTTGCCATTGTTTTTTAGCAGTGTGGAAACAGTAGATGAAGACAATCCATACCTTTTGCAGATTTCGAAATTTTTAACACCGTCATCCAACTCCCGTAAAATTTGTACTTTTTCATCAACCGATAAAGCTTTGCGTTTCGACATAGTGACAGGATAAAAATTGTCGTGTTTACTCAACGAACTCAGGTCAAAGAATGATCATCTGACCCTCCTACTTGACCCATACACTTAGCAGGTGCAGCTGTTCTCCCCCTCCCACCCCACCCCCCTTATTTACAATACGCACCAGATTTGTGAACCATCCCTATTGACATTGGAATGCTGGAGGAATTTTTCCTCCGTGGAAAAAGAACCGTGGAAGCCACAGAGAAGAAAAAAAAGATAAGACAGTAAGACTAGAAAGATGAGAAAAAAGATTGCAAGACAGAAGAAGTATTGCTCGCTAAAACCAGGTCTTGCTCGTTAAAAGCGACTTCTGTTCCATAGACTTGACATTGATCCAACCAAATATTCTCGCTTCCCTTGGTAAATCCGAGTTCTCGTTGAATCCTAGCTTGTTATAAATGAGTTCGTCTGTATCCGGCCACACTTTACCCGGTTATCTGGCAGTAGTATATTTTTTTTTCTTGTTTTATTTTCACACGATTTTTTTAGATCATTCAGCTATTTTTTTTTTAAACTTTCTCAATCTCTTTCAAATCATTTAAAAATCATAATGTCATTGATGAATCAGCTCTCCTTCAGGAGTTAGATAAAAATCTTACAAAATCAGTAATTGAAAGAAAAACATCTCCACTCAACTGTTAGAAAATCAATGCCATGACTTTCCCTACTTTATCAAGAAAAAGAAAAAAAAAACTTCTTTCAAAAGCCAGCAGTACTACAGCAAGTAGACTATTCTCATAAGCATCCTCATAATAATAATAAAGTAACTAAATTCTACAAAGAATGGTAGAACTAGTTCATAGTTGTGTTTTTGCGCCATAATTTACCAATCTTAAAAAAAAAAGAAGTGCTTAATTTTTTTCTCAGATTCTCTCTCCCTCTACATGATAAAAATATATTCTAAGAAGTATTGAAAGCAAAATCTTTTCACCAAACTTTGTTTTTCTCATTTTTTATTTTTGCAGTTTTTAGAATTTATTTATTTATTATGTTTATTTATGTTATTTCTCAGTATAATAATTTTAGGTTGGATGTACTGCCAGATATTTGTGTAATATTGGCTATTGCCAATTCAGCTATAAGTAAAACAGGGTTAATTAACTATTATCAGTATTATTGAGTGAGTGGAAATAATATTCTCTGCACCCTTTGTAATTTTTCATTTTATCATTTCAATTTGCTCAAAAAGATTTATGTTTGTGTTAGATTTTATCCCCCCCCCCGAAATAATTCCTGTAAGTGGTCTGTGGGTAAATTGGAAGTGGAAAAGTGGTCTGCAGTTTAAGTTGAGTTGGGAGCCGCTACTTTAAATAGTTGACAAGAACATGAAAGGAGACGTAAAATATAATTTTAGGTAATTTGGACTAAAAATCTATTGATCTAAATTAATTAGTTGAATTTACAAATAAATAAATATATTGTGTAAAATGAATTAAGCTAATAGACATAACATGCAATAAAAATACTTATCGCAAACAGGCTTTTGCTTTTTTAGTCAAATTCCAAAACCTCAAGATGTTTGCTTGGATGTTTTTTCAACCATGCTCTTATGGTAAACAGATGTTACAATTCTCAAATTTCAATTTTGTTGTTTAAAAAGTTTTAAAATAATGTACATGAAATGAATGCCAGGACAGCTGTATTTAACTTTAACACACAAAATGTTTAATTATCAAAAGCTTTGTTTAGTTATAAAAAAAATCTTGTATTTTTTTAAAAATCTTATAAAAACCTTCTCATGATGTAATTTAAACTAGTTTACAATGTTTAAGTATGGCGGAAGAAATTTTAGTTTTATGGAAGTAATTCTGCATAACACGTTTCTTGTTCTATGATTTGGACAGCTATATTTTGGTTTCATCTCTACTCATTTCTTTTTTTAAAATGTATTATTAAATACCGTATTATCTTGAATATAACAGGATATTTTTTGACTGATCATTTTCTGCTAAAAACCTAACTTTATACTAAATTTGAGATCAAAATGTAAGGTTTTTCTTATCTTGATGAAAAATTTCAAGGCCACATTATATTCGAGCTAATACGGTACTGTGCTTTTTAATGTGTATCACTACTAGAAACTGTTTTAATAAAACCACGCTAAAAAGAAATAAATTTTCTTATACATTGCTTACAAAAAAAATAAAATTACACGGACAGCAAATGTCACCAAATTTTGAAAATGTCTCATAAAAATAAATTGTTTCATTGTCCTTACATATTTTTGGGACAGCTTAATTTGAATTATATTTTCTCTCTATTCTAAAAAAAAGTAAAGGCCGCTGGCACTGGCAAAGCTTGTTGACCTAACTCCTCCTAAACCGTAGGGATTTGAGTTTCGACTAAGGTGCCCACAGATTCGAAAAATTCCGAGGTACCTGCTAAGCTGATTTAAATTTTGAAAATCGAATTATTTTAGAAGATATTAATAAAAACTGAAAAAATAAACCGAACGGTTGCCAGATTTGGCATAAAATCATTCATTTCTTTGCAACAAAGCATTTCCAAGTATCTAGAATTGTGTGAAATTTACAAACATGTTAGAATTACCCCCATTTTACGCCAAAATAAAAACTATATGAAATAAGTAACTAAAAATGTGTTACACAAAGTTGACAATTTTCAAATAGTAAGTTCGCTTAGACAACAGGAGTTTAGAATTAGCGATTATTCGTTTTTCCAAAACAGAATAACTAATATCTTGAAAATGAAAAATAATTTAAATGCAGATTATTTTAAAGCCGGTTCTCGTCCAGCTGAATTATTTGCTACCAGTAGAAATATTTGGGGGCGTTAACTATGCCATTATAGGAGTTATAGTACACTTTGGATATTGCTAGTTCGACGAGATGGTATAATTCGTGGTATTAAGTATGCTAATCTGCAAACGATTATGTAAATGAAAATATAGGTAATGGTTTTCCGGTAACCTTAAATGAACAGTAAATATAGGTTGTAAGCATGTGTAAATCGCCAAATAATGAAAAGTCGCCATTGGTGGCAGGCTATTCTATCTGTTCCGTAGCTTTTATTAACTTTACATGTACGCAAGTCGCCAAATAATGAAAAATTGCCATGGGTGGCTAATTTGCAAGGTGTCCAATAGGTTTTACATTATTAAAAATACAGCTGAAACAGATGTTCTGATTTTATTACGCTTTAGCTCCTAATTAATATAACTTTTGAATGGCAACATTAAATATCATTGTGTTTCGGAGGAGTGCAAATAATTTTTCCAGCGATTATAAGCAGAGTCCGCACCAAGGGTGGCTCCAGACTGAATTCTCGGAGGGGGCCATCGAACTTTTTACTTAGGTCTATAAATTGTTCAAAATTCAAATTGAACGTGTGAAATCGTGAAGTATGCGAACCTAAAGTTGTAAAACAAAATTTCGGAGGGGGCCATGGCCCCTATGGCCCCCTCACTGGAGCCGCCCTTGGTCCGCACTCCAGGTGGAGTATAGCTCAGGACCCGTACAACACGGATTCCCATAACAAAATATCTTCAATGCAAGAACCAAGCAATGTGTAGTTCGGTAACATTCTATCTGATCCAATCTTCGGGTTTTGTCTATTGAAATTATGTCTTTTTTACGAATAAGCCTGATTAGGGGCCGAATGCCTCATACGAAAAGCGAGCGTAGCGAGTCTGCGGGCCTTGGCCCCTAGTTTTCTAAAATCTGTAATATAAGCATGATATTGCAACTGCAATCCTATACCTAGTTATCATATATCTTGATTCTTATTACACTTTTTTTTTTCAGATGAAACAGAGTAACAGGATTAATCAGCGGGATTCTAATCAAACCTTCTTTAGTCCTTCTATGTTCTGATTAGCTCATTGCTGGATCAGCAGCAAAAAAAGAGCGCTGATAAACAAGACCTATGAATGCCTCTCTTACACACCTTAAAAGCTTGTATGAGGAAGAAGCCTTAAGAACTGTTAAATTGCCATGAAGTTTGAGCATAAAGTCACTATATCCAAACCATTTAGAACTTCAGAATGTCCAACTGGCTTTAAAGCTATTTGATATTAAATTCATTCTTGCATTGGAATCACCCAAAAACATAATCGGGAAAGATGTCATTGGAACTTTACATTTCGTTGGCGTCATTTCAAAATGGTGGCAAATTGTCAATGTAAAAACACCACACTAAGAAAAACATAAATGTGATTTATTTTATGATCTCTGAATCATCATGTATGCCATAATTTACAGTTTTTCCAAGTTTTTAAGTGGTCTGACAAATTGGAAAATCTACCTGCTCCTGCATTCACAAAGCCTGATCTAGATGTGAAAAATTCGAAATTAACAAAAGAAAAATTTTTTCAATGCGACACTCAACTGAAATATTAATTTTAATCTGCAAATATTTGTTTGATTATATGATAAACATTCTCCAGAGCTACCTGACATATTTTTAGATGTCTTGCTTTTGTGCAATACAATCAAAGTGAGTGTATCTAATTTGAAAGTTTTAATTTATATTGCTGGACATGTTGCTCATACTGCAGCAGGATCTTGTATTAAATGCAAAAAATTACTTCATGTCTTTACATCGTGGTGGACTTTGCTGGCCAGCTGGCCTACTGATTTTTCTGTGAACATCTGTGTTTATAAATTTTTTAACGTCTGTATTGATAGTAAATGTGAGGAACATTATTTAAAACTTCAGCAATATTGGTTATGTGAATTACCTAAAGTAAAATAAGATGAGTTACAATTTTTTTTTATCAATTTGTATGTGAAAGTAGCAAATCTCAACAATTTTTAGTTCATAAGTGTATAAAAATCATATCAAATATATTTATAAATAATTATACAAGAAATTTTAAATGGTGAATTGCGAAAAAATCTGTATAAGCATAAGCAGTCTACATACTACCAACAATAATTGGTAAGTTTAACTTTTTTTTATACAGTATACATCAGAATTTGATGAAAGGTAGCTTTTTCTCTTTTTGAAATATCTTTAAAATGTGCATTTGCATTGTAAGAAAAGCCCTTAATTCAATTATAAGCACTATCAACTCATAAAAATAAGCTTTTCCTACTAAAAGTGTTGCTTTAAAAAAATTATGTATTACATATTTTTTTTTTATTTGAACATTTTAAAAATTAAATGATTGTAAAATAATAAATCCCCCAAAGCAAAATTGAGATGTCTGAATAATTAATACTACATAGTAATAATAATTAATTAGTTCTTATCATAATTTCCATGTTCCATAAATATCACCAGCCCTTTAAAAATTTTCAACATTTGCATATGTTGCTTTTTTTTATGCATTTAGTTTCTGTATTCGAACAAAACTGGACAATGGAAAAAGAAAAATACTGTCTTGCCTCTAAAAATATTTATGGTTGCTTTCAAAATATATATTGTATATGTATAGTATATTGTTTATCTAGCATACACCTTAAAATGTTACTCGGTTTCATCATGAAAATTTTTTAGTAAATAATCAAATTGTTGGACACTAGTTTTTCTGCTAAAATATATTCTCCAAATGAGAGATAGAAAAGGTTAATTTGACAATGCAGTCAAGTATGGTTCATTTGTAGATGTTCTGTTTCATTTTGCATAATTTCAGAAAAATAAAAAATCGTTTAAAATATTTTGAATGTCATTATATTTGGTAAATTTAGAAGACCTGTATGATAAAACTTCAATTCCTGATTCATTAATATTGTCTTAAAACAATTGATTTAGTTTTCAAAAACATTTTCAAGGTTTAATGAAATATCTTTCTTAGTATATTTAATATTTCAGTGTATTCTGTTTGTAAACCATGTAGTTATTTGCATCCAAATATTAAATATTTTACTGAAAAAAAATGTAAACAATCTATAAATATGTGTTCATTAATAAAAACTTTGCCTACACTTGAAATATTGTAGTCATTTTTATGTTGTAAATTATTGAAAATTAACTGTATAATGCATCTCTTATACCTGTAATATATTATATATATATTCCCTTGAATATTAATTATTAGTAATATTGAGATGAATTGAAAATTAACATTTGTAAATTCATCTCAATATTTGTCATCTAACTGCATATATGTGTGCAATTAAATTAACAAAGAAAAGGTACTTTAAAAAGTATAAGAACCTAGTCTTTAATTGTTGAAAAAGAAAAAGCTTTTATTGATTATCTTATAAACAACATCTACTTTTAAAATTAAGCACATTATTTGGTTATCTTATTGACTATTTTAAACATTAAAAATAAAGAGTAGGTATTCTATTACTTTTAAGAATAAATATTTGTGAGAAAAAGTACAAAGAAGTTTAAAGAACAAATAAGAATAAAACTTCATTTTATTATTGTTTTATGGGTTATATTTGCAATGTAAATACAGATAAGCCTAGTGAGTAAGTGTTATAAAATTTTTTTATAAAACTTTTATTGAAGTCTGCTACTGTCCAGCTTTTTGCAGAGCTGTAAAAAGGTATTACTTTACCAATAGACTCAAATTATTTAAAGTGCACTAATGTCTTAACACTACATCAATTGAGTTAAATTGAATTTTACCACTTTGTAGAGATGAAGTGTTGAAGAAGTCAGGTGGTGTCATTCCACATATTCTTTAACTAATGTTGAAAACGTGGTATGTTCTGAAAAATTGTTGGTGATGATGTTGCAACTTTACTTGACATTGTGGAAAAATATATTAAATAAATTATATCACAAAACAGTGGCGTATGCAAACTTCCTTCAAGGTGTGTGTGTGTGGGGGGGGGTATAGATATAACTTTGTGTTAAAATGTGTAACAGTTAAGCTAAAACATTATGGACATTTTATTTAAATAACTTCGACAGGGGGGGGGGGTGAAGGCCCAAACTGCCCCTTTGTATATGCCACTGTCACAAAACTATATTAAACAAAAAAAAATATAATTGGAAAACATTAGTTATTCAGATTTTTTTTAAATGTCTTTTTCTGGTGAGTATTTAATTAGCATTTGAAATCCACAAAATGGAGTAATTAGTGTGATTGCGAGCCTAAACCTGATTTTCAGAACATGCAAGCAAGTTTCCTGAAAAACTATAATATTCAGTTGTATTAAGTAACTGAAAGAAATTTAGAACAAGCAAAGATAGCCCCAAAACAGTAAAGTATCTGGTTTAAATTAAAGGACCTTAATTATTATTTCTTATTTAAGAATATAAAAGTAAAAGGCAAAGTACATTTTACATTTTGTTTAAATTACAAAGATACTTAGATTTCTCTAATTTGTGCAGGTAAGTTATTCCATACATTGATTCGTGTGTATTGTTTTTGAGCCTGGTACAGAGATCTTTCAGTGGTAGAGAACTGGTAATTTCTAATTATGAAGCTAAATATTTTAATGAAATAAATGAGTAAATTATAATTCTCAGGCCTGCCTCTCAGTGGAGGGGAAATGGAAATTATAGTTCATGAAACTAGAATTTTTGAAAGAGGTGTCCATAAATTATTAGTCAAAGCCCAGTGTTCTGTTTTAGGAGCCTAAATATTCCAATAAAGGTATCTATAAATTGGTAATTCTCAGATCTATCTCTCAGTGGAGGGGAACTGGAAATTCTAGTTCATGAAGCAAAAGAGTTCTGTTTCAGGAAACTAAATATTCTATTCAAAGGATCTATAAATTCTAGTTCTTAAAACCAGAATTTCCAGTTGTGAGATCTAGAATTATTTTCAAAACCTAGAAATTCTAATCCCAAATACAATTTTTCTAGTTCAGGGAACTAGAAGATTCTGCGTACCTGGTTCGGAATATTTAACTAGAAGTGTCTCGTTCTTTGATCTAGAATTTATAGGGATCACATAGTCCTAGAATTTCTAGTTCCCCCAATTATTTTCTAGATGTCAGAGGCATGTTTTTTTTTCAGTGTATTATGATACCTATGCTTAAATTTTTATCCTGCAATTTAGTGCCAACTATTTATAAAACAATTATTTAGTTGCTAGATTCTAACCAAAGAAAAAAAGCAGTAAATAAATAAAATAAGCGTGAACTAAAGGAAAATAAAAGGTGAAATTTTCAGCATTTGTTTTCTCCCCCCATATTTTTCTCTTGATCTGCTGCTGAGTTCAACAATGTTTCATTATACTGGAAATCGAATACTTTGTGTATTTCTAAAATGATAGGGAAAATGTAAAATTCTCTCATTTTCTTTCTCCTTTTTATCTAAGGAGACAGACTGCAGGTTGTCAAGCTCTGCTATAGATAATTTTTTGCTTTAGAGCTCTAATGGCATGATTATAAATGATATGTTAAAATTTTCATTACAAATACACTCATCCTCCTATCTTTTCATGGGAAAAGAATGCTTATTTCTCTTGTTGAAGTAAGTGGGGCACATGATGCGGGTGCTGTGCTAAAGGGGGTGCCAAGATCAATTATCGCTCCTTGGGAGGGGAACCCTAATTAAGGTTTGCCCCCACGTGTCGTATACAGTAGTTGCGGCTCCGGTAAGTACTCGTGTTCTTGAACCAGCTCTCAATTATTACTCACTCAGAATGTTTAATTCAGACCTTTAATATTTTAATTTACTGTTGAACTGAAGAGTTATTTGTGTCTATTAAGATTATTTTAAAATATGAGTATACTTATATCTCTAAGTACAGATTTTGAACACAAAAAGTTCAGATTCAGTGATTAAAAAAGCAAAAATCAATTTTTATTCTTGTCAGAAATATTTCTAATTTTGTTTGTCAGTGGTTGTCAGTGTCACAAAAAGTTAAGTAAATGAACTAAGCACTTTTACATGTCATCATAAGGCCACCAACAGTTATGCTGGTAACGTTACTTATTTATAAAATATGGCTACTTTTACAGAAACATGTTACATTCTGGGAACATTTTTCTGCCAGTTTTTCTCTTAATTTACAGAAATAGTATTTTTAGTTATTTCCTATATTAATATTATATTTTTCCAAATGTTTAAATGTTTTTATACATATATTTAAAAATTTTAATACATTTACAAAAATATAATAGCAATAATAAAATAAATATAATACCAGACTACTTACTGGTATTATATTTATTTTATGTATTACTATTATATTTTTGTAAATTTATAAAATTTTTTTAAGTATTTGTATAAAAAAATTTAAACATTTGGAGAAATACGATAGTAATATATGAAATAACTAAAAATACTATTTCTGTAAATTAACAGAAAAACTGCACCAAATGTTGCCAGAATGTAACATCTTTCTGTGTACAGAAAGTTTCTGTATACAGAAGAATTACTGGCAGCAAAAAGTTGCCAGAAAATTTCTGTATACAGGAATTTTCTGTATACAGAAGAATTACAGGCAGCAAAAATTTGCCAGAAATTTTCTGTCGACAGTAATACACAAAAGGTTACTTAACTTTTTGTGACACTGACAACCACTGACAAACAAAATTAGAAATATTTCTGACAAGAATAAAAATTGATTTTTGTTTTTTTAAATGTTATTCAACAGAAAGATTCTGTAACCCTTACAGATAGTTTCTGTATACAGAAATCAACTGTAAAACGGTGCTTGGAAACGGTTTTTACATGTATACGGAAAATTTCTGTAGGGAACAGAATTTTTCTGTCATATAACATACAGCTCCTGGCCTACAGAATTTCTGCCTACAGAATATTTCTGGCAACTTTTTGCTGCCAGACTTTTTCTGTTGATTTACAGGAATATTTTTTGCAGTGTATAATCCGCAAAATCCTATAATCTGCACAACCTTTTCAGGCGTGGATCCAAGGGAAGGGCGGTGGGGGCGATCGCCCCCTCCTGGGCGAAGTCCAAATATCTGTTATAATCTGTTAAAATATATTATGAAAGAATGAAAGTATAATGAAAATTATGCAGCCTTTTTCTAAGGGGTGTATTGCGGGTACTACTCCCTGTCCTTTTTAATCATCGCTCATATATAGATTTTATCAATAAAATAATTAATTACATTAATTGGTATAATTGATTATACTAATTAATTATAAAATGATTTTGCACATTCTACCCCCCTGTTTCAGGTGACTATTTTTTTATTAAAAGTTTTTTTTGTTTTAAATGTGTGTGCGCGTGTGTTTAAGACCTTGAGTATTTGTTATTGTTTTCATATTTGACAATAGATCTTTAGCATGTATGCTTTGTAAAGTATTATTTCATTAATTAATTCAAAATAATTTCACATAAATGACAAAATTTTCATGGTAAAATATAATACATGTTTTTTACAGAAAATGTAGCAGAAACACATCTTTATTAGATTTTAAATTTTGTAGACATTAAAAAAGAACTTAATACAAAGGCAAATTGTTTGTCTTGATGCCAAAGTTTGATAGTTATATTTGCAAAACATTTCATATTCAAAATTAATGTTGATATTCCCAGGGGTCGAAAAAATTTGTAAAATATTAGGTGCCAGGAAAAGATTTTTAGGAGCCTCATGTATGTTAAATAATATTGATTTAAAAAAAAGCTTGTTGCTAAGGGATATTTTTTGGTCATCTGTGCGACCTGGCGCCCGGGTTTTTTCGAACCCTGGATATTCCAAAATTTCACTGCTTAAGTTTTGAAAAACTAAGATTTTAGTGAAAAATACCTTGTGTTATAATTCGGGTGTATGTACACTATGGGGTCGTCCACAAATGTTAAGCCTGGTAAATTAACCTTAGGATTTTTCAACTTATCCCGAATTGTAATCTTCTTATCCCGACTAATCAACTTATCCCGAAAAGAATTCGGGACAAAATTTTAGTTATAAGATTTATTTTTTCCCATTTTTTTAAAAATCAATCATATTTCCCTCATTTCATTTCATGAATGCTTAGCTTATATTTATTTAGCTAAAGCATCATTAATTGGGGTAAGCTTTAAATTTATAAAATGTCCCAAATTTTTTTCTGAATTTGGGGCAGGGGCGCCACAAGATTTGTCTCTGCAGTTCTTTCTTCAAAAATCTGGTCACCAGCCACCCGGGTGGTGTAGTGGCTAGCTCACTATTCTACCAGCCTTTTGCGTCTGGGTTCTATTCTCAGCTTGGGATTGGTTGTTTGTGATCACCCTAATATTGTACTGTAAAAAAGTAATGTAAACTTTAAAATAAATAAAGAACTTGTAATTAGGACCAACTGAGTTTGTGACTAGAAAAGGGGCAGAGAGTTACAGTAAATGTGACATCACATATTTTGGTCAAAATAAAACATTTTAAATTTAAAAAGTTATTTTGAACAAGCAGAATTTGAAGGTATTTTTTTAATAAAGGTGTGATTTTTCATGCGACAAATGAGATGGCAATTCCATTCTAGTAAAATCAATAGTAAGGTTTTTTTTTGTTTCTATTTTTGTTCCGGAGTATGGAGAATTGTGATGACTTATGACTTATGGAGGGGAGGCCCACAGGGGGCCAGGCACCGCGACCATGGCTCTATTGTACCATCCCCAAGTCTGTGGTTGCTTTTCGTCTCCCATCTATACTTTAAATTAGAGAACTCTGAAAAGCAAAAGTATTGGTAGCAAAAAACATCTGCAAAGTATCTTTAAGTTCTATCCAGTTCTGAATGTGTAAACATGAGTTAACCGTTTGAGGCGCAACTCTTTCCCAATGCTGAAAAAAGGGCAGCCGTTGCCATCGCTCGACTAAACTACCAGCAAGATGGCGGACGATCGAAACGTTCATCGCGTGCCACAGATCTAGAGACCCTTTTTTGACGACAGCTGGCTGTGCGCGAGCCATCTGCTGGTAGTTAAGTCGAGCAATGGCAACGGCTGCCCTTTTTTCAGCATTGGGCAATATACCCAGCTGTTCTCGCGTTCTTCCATTTTTCAGCAGTTGTCAGTGCTGTTAAAAAGAATCGTGACCATTTTTTTTACGGGAAATGTCGTGCTAAAAAGTAATGGATTCTCGTGGAGCTATGCCACCCGCAACTATTTTTATAGAAATCAAATCTATTCTTCGTGGCTGGCAACAGTCAAAACGTCAGAGTTGGGTGTTCCCAGAGTGGGATCACTGCGCGTTAAAGGGTTAACAAAGGTAGCTAAGGCCTAGCCTTTTAAAAATTTTATAAATGCCTAACTTTCCAATCGTCCGAAAACTGTAGTTGGGAACATTTTCCTTGAAAATATTCAAACCACTTTTCTAATGTCATCTCACCTTGGGGTCAAAAGAAATCAATTCTCTTATTTCTGTGCTTACACAATTCCTTTCGGCTAGTATCCGCTTTTGCTCACTAAAGTTATTTGCGAAGGTTTGAGAACTGCTATCGACATCACTAACCGTTAACCCGTTCTTTTCTGGGTTATCATCACAGGTATTTAAATTTTCTGTCTGAGTCTCCTTGTAGAAGCCATTTTCCCTTTTAATTTTTTACCTGAACTGAACAGCATAAAACACTAATATTTTCCACTTTTTCTATTCTAACAAACACATAATCAGACTACCAAAGATTAAACAAAAATAGAAATTGAAATCAAAACAATTTACTTAATTTAAAGAAATACGCAAAAAAATAAACTTCAAAATATGCAAGTTTAAAAAATCACACCACTCTGTCAGTCATAAACTTGCTGTCTTTCAAAACAGATTGCAAAATACTGATATGGAAATTAATAAAAGATAAATGTTATCAAATGCAACCTAAGTATGAAAATAAAATTAGTTAAATTATAGTATAGGTAATATCACATAATACCTTCCTTCGAAACTAAAACTCTCAAAACAAAATTCAATATACACAAAACTATAAAACATATGAAATAATTTTAACAAATCACACTTTTAAGTAACTGTTCTGAAAATTTTTCTTTTCTTCACTTGCCTCTTTTTTATGACGAAATATGCTCTATTTTTTATTTCTATTAATTTGACAATAATTCAACAAGGACGAAAAAAAAAACGAATATAACACTTTATTTTACGAATCAGTTTACTCATACCTTACAAAAATACAGGATTCAGTACGCAAGCCAAAGCAAAACATTAACTAACACAGTAATAACAATAGTGTAAACTCAAAGTATAGCTTCGCAGTCTATCACAAACTAACTGATAGTGAGAGCGACTACTTTATTTATAGATTTTCCAGTGATAGTGATGTCAAGTAAGATATGACATAATTCTCTATGCTTTTCTAGAAACTCCTCTCCTAACTGAGATCAAGCCAAAATTCCACCACCTTCGAGAAATTTTTTCTGTCGCCGATTTTGTCGCCATGGTTACATGCTCATTGCACTTGCAACAATGCCTATACAACGCATTTTTCCGCAATACACATTGGAACAGGAAAACAGCATTACAATTTTGTAACACTGCTTCTCTGTTCAAAGATGGACAACTTGACAGTCTAATCACATAACACTTTGATCGGTAGCGCGGTATGGAGCTAGACGATCAATATGAACTACATTTGGTTTGGCGTTGTTCGACTTCTGCACTCTGTAAATAATATCGTTCAATCTCTTCAGGAGAGTATAAGGCCCCTTCTATATATGCTGCAGCTTAGGGCTTTGACCTCTTCTTCGCTTCGGGTTATACAGCCAAACTTGGTCGCCTTCCTTAAAACTATGATCCGTTGCTCTAGAGTAGCAACTAATCTTCATTCGGTCACTGGCTATGTTAATTCGTACCTTAGCAAACGCATGTACTCTTTCCGGGCATGACTCTAAATTATTCATGTAGTCATTCGATGAGGACTGTGTATCACTTGGACTTCCGAAAACAGTATTACTAGGTAATCGAAGGTTTTGGCCAATCAGCATCTCTGCTGGACCCCATCCAGTCACCTCATGGACAGCACTTCTGGAGGCCAGGAGGAATAGTGGCAAATGTGCATCTCAGTCGGTTTGATACTTCGAAACAAATGACAGCTGATTCAAATTTGTTCAATTAAACCTCTCGACCACGCCTTCAGACTCAGGATGTAACGCTGTCGTTTGAGTTTTTGTAATCCCAAATCGTTCGCGGAATTCGGTAAAGAGTGGCGAGTTAAAATTTGAACCCTGATCCGAATGCAATATCATAAGAACACCGTAGCAAGCGAACCAACCTCGAATGAATTCTTCAGCTACAGTTGCAACTTCCTCATTTGTGATGGGAATTGATTCTGGACATTTGGTAAAGTAGTCCATTAATACTAGCCCAGCAAGCGCACACACGTTTAAATTATGTATTCCCGATGTCGAAATGTCCAAAATAGGTCGAGGAAAAATTACAGCAAAAAATAGCGTTTAAAAGAGATCAAACATACATTGTGTTGTCGACGTCTTAAAGAGCCGTTCGATTTTGGTCAGGGAGGCGGCTATCTTCGACTGTTAATGTTGGTCGCCCTCAGGAGGTCTATGATCCGTCAATACATCGCCGATTTTCCGCTTATGGCTTTGGCGGTCTATAGAGACCCCCCCGCCAAGCCAGCCAAGAAGAAACACGCGATGGAGCATCGAGAAATTTTTTCAGCTTAGTTAATAGTCAGTTGAACGTCGAATAAACAGTGCAGGGGAGACAGAATTTACAGGGTCCTTTCTCACGACCTTTGACATGTCCACCCCAACCGTTTTCTCAGAAAACAGATGCTTTTTTTTTCTTTTTTGTGTGTGTATTCGTTCATGGTTCGCGTGGCTCGTACTTCGCAGTTTTTTATGCAAGGGCAGAACTCGCTTCAGCGTGTAGTCAATGGCTGAGCTCCGCTACACATAACAGTAAAATTTCCATAGTTTTAACTATAAAAGTGGATATTTTTCAAGTATCTCTTGGAATATTTTTCAAGTTCAATGCTAACACGATTTATCGTTAGCTTGGCATATTAATAAGTTTGTCTGGCTCTCTTTAAATTGTGTTGGCCGGTGATCTTATTAAAGTTTATCGGGGTAGCTACAAATTTTAATTCCAGCCATCAAAATTTTAGAGGTGAGTTAAGTAATTATTTAACTAATAATTATGTGCTTTGTTTCTTTTATTCATTTTCTTTTTAATTGCTAATTATAAGTCTTCTTATTTATATTATAGAGTGAAATATAAAGGTACAATTGGCATAAAATCAACTGTTTACCTTAAGCATATGAAATATTTTTTCTCATTATAAGCACAAATTTACTTAATGTAAACTTACTATAACAAAAGTCAACTTATTATTGCATTATGCCATAACTTACAATGAAACAGATTAAAGCACTTTATGCAAAGTTTTTTTTTTTTCTTTTTCAATTGTATACTAATATGTGTGCATTTAGTATGTAATTTAAACCTATTTGGAGTAGTGAAATTGAACAAATCAAAGAATTAAGAGAGATAAATAAAAAACTGTTTGTGTAATGAAGTAGACAAAATTTTTCTCGTGGGAGGGTGAGAGGGGGGGGGATTTGTAGATAGAAAACTTCTTCATATTTTATTACAGGAAAACTATAATGAACTATTGAGATAAAAAAGCAGGATTATTCGTCTAATAGAAGTGGTTCCTTGACGATTTCGTCGAATCCTGACAGTTTATAAACGTAGTAATTATGCCGGAATTCCAGACATTTAGAGAATATGTCAGTCACACACCATTTACATACGTCGTGAAAGCATGGAAATTCAAACTTCTTGTCGGGTGCACATGCCGTTTAAAAGGAAACACTCTATATTTCTAAATATAATACATTATACTACTAGTTGTTAGCTAATGAAAAGCAATTTTGAATTAAATGATTAGAAATAACAAGTTTTAAATTAACTTCTAATCGTTTAGATAAAGTTATAAAATTTATATTCATAAAAGTTTGAACATATACAAAAATATATTAAAGTTAAAATATAATCTTGATTTTTAATTTAACAGATAAGTAACTCGCACGAACAACTTATGTCACTAATTTACATTTTAGAGGGTTTCCATTTTTTCCCCCGGTACATTTATTAATCGTTTTGGCTGTATTAGGTATTTTTAATAAAAGGGTGCAAAAAATTATTTAATCTACTCTTATAAACTATCTAAATATTTTCATATATTGGTTAAAAAGTAATCTTTTTTATATAAAATAAGTAAATTATATTTACTGTTAGTAAAATTGCATTTTAAACTGTATTCCTTACTTAACTAAATTTACTAATATTTTATTTAATTTTTAAGTTACTTTTTCACCATCTTTCACCAATATATGAAGCTATTTGGATTGTTTATAACATTGAATTAAACAGCGTACCCACCCCCGTCTTTTATTAAATATACCTACAGTAAAAACAATTCATAAAATGTACCGGGGGGAAAAAGTAAACCCTTTAAAATGTAAAATAGAGACATAAGCTATTTATGCAAGTTACTGATCAATTAAATTCAAAAAATCAAGATTATATTTTTCTTTAATGTATTTTCTCTGTGTTCAAATTTTTATGAATGTATATTTTACAACTTCATCTAAACGACTAGAAGTTAATTTAAAACTTGTAATTTTTGCACATTTAATTAAAAATAACTTTTTATTAGCTAACTAACTAATATTAAAATGTATTATATAGAAATATAAAATGTTTCCTTTTTAAACGGCCAAAGTTCACAAGATCAGAACAGTTTGAATTTCCATTCCTTCAGGACGTATGTAAATGGTATTTGTCTATTCTCTGAATGTCTGGAATTACGGCATAATTACTACGTTTATAAATGGGCAGAATTCGACAAATTCTGCGAAGTCTTTAAAGAACGACTTCTATTAGACGAATATAAGCCGGTTTTCTCTGTCCTGTTGGAGCGATTCGACAAGGTATAACGTAAAATCAACCACTATGAGCTGAATTTTATAAACGAATTCCGAGAATCTGTCTCCCTTCGCCGTTATAGCGACGAGTGTTCGACCAATATCGGGGATTTTCTCTTCCTGGCGGTCACCCTTTTCCATTCTTACGCCGTAGCTAAGCGAGATTGTTATCTCTCACGGTCACCCCTCGCGGGTAATACGCCGTCGAGAAGTTCAGCGCTCCACGGGCAAACAGGTGGACATATCCAAGGATTTTTAACGTCGATGATTACGTCGAAACTACGTCGACGGCGACGTTAATTCGATGTATCGTGGCTGGCTGGGTAGGACATATCGATTGCCCCTTGATGTTACAGGTAAGGATCCCAAAATATATAAAGCCATTCTTTCGAAAGGCACGCTTACATTATAGCTCTGCAAGAGACTCTTAGTTTTAATTCTAGGTTTTTTCTGAGCTCCGCAATCGTAGCATTCATTCTCTGCACTACTTTTCAATGTCGGCGGGGAGTCGATCACAATAAAATCCCTCTCTCATTGTATTTAACGTTTTCATTATTATAAAATGACCTCCAGTTGCGCTGTCATGAATTTCTTGCAGAAATTCTGCTCTTTGAGAGAAGTAATTGCCATCGGCTAGAGCTTTCCTCATCACACTTCCACTTGCGATACAACATGCCATTCTTAAGATGCAGAAAATCCTGAAGAACCCTGTATCGTTTTGTAGCTGGAGTCTCAGGAGCAATCTCTTGACAAGACTGTCGGTCTGCCAGTATCCTATGGAGATGTACGGTGGAAGGCGGTGATCGTAAGGAGACGATGGTAGGTATGTGGTATGTAGATCGTTGTCACATTAGGTATGAACAATCGTGAAGAGCATTGCGTCACTGTATTAAAAATAAAAAAAAAGTGTCGACATCCATATTGCGTATTAAAGATATACGTTAGCGAAGTGTAGCACTGTAAAAAAAAATTTCAGTTAAAGCAACACGACATTCATTTTTTTTGAACGCCAGCAAACTAAATCCGATTTCACGAGAATGCTGGGAATCATCACAGATAGCCGTACATCAAAGGAGGTTCACAAAAGAAAAGAAGGAGGTGGTCAACTAATTGTTGACCCGTAATATTGTTACGGAAAGGCATCCGTCTTCCTAGCGCTCGTCGTTTCATTTTTCTTTTTGAGGACAGCACGCAGAAAACTGGAACACAAAGCACAAACTTTGCGAACAAAAATCAGTAAGTCGACCATAAATAATTGGCAGGACTCATCTCCATTTTAGTCATATCTTTTTATTTTTACACCATCTGAAGATCAACATTTTGAAACTTTATAATACACCCTCAAATAAAAAGGAAAACTGGGGAAGCATTCTTCTAAAAATTATTATGGCGTGCATGGCATTTCGTGCCTACGTTCCGGTGGCGAAGGTTCCCCACTTAGAAGTGAGGACCTCGCCACACAAGTACCAACTCCGCAACTGCTAAAAAAATGACCGTTAGACCTACTGGTATAGAAAAAGGGAGCTCGATTTTTCTGGAACAATTTTAGCAGTGTTTTTCGAGCAATATGCTTCTTGCACAGCAGAGGAAAACCGCAAACACATCTGTTTCAGCGGAGCAGAGAAAACATATGCGAGCGAAGGGATGTTATGATTATTCGTTTAGTAGGATAGAAAACTGGCGACAACTGTTATTTTATTTCAAAGCAGCTGAAAGGGAAATGCTTTAGAAGTACGTTAATGCGCTGTAATTGAGAAGGCCAAGAGGAGAAATGAAAGCTTTAAAAGATAGTTATTATTAAAAACTTTTAAATTAGATTTAGAATAGATTATTAGTTTAAATTTAGACAATATTAATTAGGATTTGTATTAATAATTTTTCATTAAATATATGCACGTTGTGTCAACGTGACATATACTCCCCCAAGTTTTCAGAAAAAAATTACATGTTCAGCATAAATATTAAAACAGTATATCAATCAAAGTCCAGTAATATTAAAAAAATTGTATAAAGTTCTTGCAGAAAACCTTAAAATTGTCCGTCTTGATTTTACATGATTCATTCTATTGTTATACTAAAAAAATCACGAAATCTAAAACTGTGCTGAGGTTCTTGCATTGCTGATATTGTCAGCTGAAAAAGATTGTCAACAGTTCTTGCATATACATATTTCAATAGTATTTGATATCAAAATAAAGATAATATTCCACACAAAAATTCAATAAAATTTTCAATAAAAAGGTAACCCGGGATTTGTTATATCAAAAAGAAAGAGCTCTGATTTTTTTTTTTTTTTTGAAGTGGTACCACTTGTAGCCATTCAAAAGGATTTCACTACAGCATTGTTCTTATTTAAAAATGTAAAGAAAATTGCCATCTTGAAGAAAAAGGACATACAAAATATATACATTTACTCTATCTCATATTTCACATTATAGAGACAACACAAACTTACTCATGCCTTTATTTTATTTTATTTATTTATTAATTTATTTAAACACAACATTGTGAACCAAAAAAACTTTAAACTTCAAAAATTGAAAAGGCTTTGGTATGCATTGTACCAAATGAAAATTGCAATTATAGCATTGCAAGGCCTAAACTTTTCGCTGAGTTAGCTTCCCAAAAAAGGAAAGCAAAAAGTAAAAAATGAGTGGATTTCTTCCAATCACTAGAGGAGAAGGGGAGGATAGGACAGTAGAAGGAAAAAAGTCAATGTTTACCACATTGGGGAATCTAAACTGCCACATAACGATGTCAACAACATAAATTATGGAAAATAAAAATTATTTGAAATATATTACAGCAGTTAAAAGAAGGAACAGGTTCAATACAAACAGGCGATCAGGCTGTTCGCATTGAAAGTGCCCAGTAAAAAAAACAAAAAAAAGGTTAAATTAATTTTTACTTGGCCTAAAATTATAAGAGTGCGAAGTAGGAACCTGATAGTGACTATCAATAACAGGCAAGTCATTAAGTAAAGACCTTCGAGGAGGAGCAAGTTTTAACCTATCAATATGCATTTTGCGAACTGAAGTGTCAGGATTATCTAATAATTGAATTGAATAAATAACAGGAGAATATTTTTGTATAACCTTATAAGGTCCAGTAAGATGTTTATTATATTTATCTTTAGACTTTAAGTAAACAATATCACCAGGGAAAAGAAATCTAAGCTTGGCATTTTCATTTTTCTTTAAATTTTGTTCATATTGTGCAGACTTTAGATTAGAATATGTGTCAGCATAAATTCGCTTCAGGGTGGACATTACTTGAGACAAATAATGAGCTTTATCTAAATGATGAAACTGTAGTTGTGGGTCATAAGTATCAAAAATCATAGGTAACTCTCTTCCAATTTGTATTACGTTAGGAGAAAATTGAGTAGAAGAATGTGTAGAAGCATTATACATATTTACATGAATGTTTATAGCATGAGCAAAGTTATAACCATCTTGAATTAGAGCATTTACAGTTGATTTAATTGAGGTATTGATTCTCTCACTAATTGAATTAGCCTGTGGGTGTCCAGAAGTAGTATGTCTTAATTTAATTCCAAAAACTTTGTTAAAGGTTTCAAAAACAGCACTAGTAAATTGAGTACCTAAGTCAGTAAGTATAATGGCAGGTCTGCCAAAAGTTGAAATGTATGAAAATAAACAGTTAGCAACAGCATCAGTAGTAATAGAGTTTAAGGCATAGAGCTGTAGAAAACGAGTAAAATGATCAATTATTGTAAGGATATGTTTTCCATTATTTAGAGGTCCAAGAATGTCCATGGAAATTACTTCATTAGGTTTTTCAGGTATGTGATTATTTTGAAAAGGAATAGGTGGAGTAGCATGAGATTTTAAAGTTATGCATTTAGTACATGAATTAATAAAGTTAACTGTATCAGCATACATACCAAACCAAAAATAACGCTGTCGAAGGAATTCATATGTTTTTGCAATACCAAAATGTGGTAAATGGTCAATGGCCAAAACTTTTTTCTTTAGAGAGTTAGGAACAACAATAGTAGGATGAATTTCCAAAGATGAAGTTTCTTTAGCATAGTATAATAATTTATTATGAGGATGTAGAAAATAACATTTATTGTTGTTGCTGTTGTTATTAGATTCCAAATCACTTATAATTTTTGAAATAGTTTTGTCTTTTTGTTGTTCATTAAGAAATGTTTTACAAGAAATTTCTAAAAGTGGGTCTTGTGGCGAAGACTGAGAAACATTTAAATAATTAATATGCTCGAAATTATCAGGTGTTTCAGAAATTGCATCATCAATGACAGGAAGTACATCATTATTTAAATTTACAGTACTTGGTTGAGAATTTATGTCATGGTGTGGTGGCGTTTCTTCAAGACGTGAAAAGTAATCAGCCAAAAGATTTTGATTACCAGGAATGTGTTTGAAATTAAAAGTATATTCACTTAATTCGCATAGCCATTTTGTGGTGAGATCAGCAGGAGAAGTAGTTTTTCTAGAGTGCTTTAATGGTTTACTGTCTGACATAACAATAAATTCTCGATTGTATAGAAAATGTTTAAATGCTAAAACAGAGTCATGTAGAGCCTTTAATTCAATTTTTATCGCTGGATAATTTCTTTCAGATTTAGATAAAGATTTGCTAAAGTAAGAAATTGGATGCATTTCACCATTAAATTCTTGTACAATGACACCAGAAATTGCTTGATGACTACCATCAGTATTCAAAATGAAAGGTTTAGACCAGTCAGGTAAACAAACAAAAGGTTTAGTGAAGAAAATTTTCTGTAGTTTATTGAATGCTTCAGTGTGAATGTCAAGCCCTTGAAAACTTTGTTTAGAACAAGTTAACTGGACAAGAGGATATGTTAGTTCAGCATATGAAGGTATTAAATTTTGATAAAATCCACAAACTCCTAGAAAGCGTTTAAGTTGTCTTTTTGTTTTAGGAATTGGAAAGCCAGTAATTTTGATAATATTGGAGGAAATTGGTGAAATTTTATGGTTTGATAAATGAAAGCCCAAATAATCTATTTCGGTAAGATGGAATTGACATTTATTTGGGGATAAAGTGATGTTATTTTTGATTAGAGTATTAAGTAAGGCGGCAAGTTTTTGAAGAGTTTCCTCAAAAGAATTTGAACCAATAACAATATCATCTTGATATTCCATAACTCCAGAAACCTCAGACTCTTGTAAGATATTGTCTATTAAAGCTTGAAATGTGCTGGCAGCAGTTTTTAAACCGAAAACAAGGCGGTTACTGCGAAAAGTACCCCAAGGTGTAGTAAAAGCAATAATATCTCTGTATTCATGAGGTAAGTCAATTTGCCAATATGCACTACATAAATCCAAAACAGTAAAATATTTATAGTTTGATAAATTGGAAATAATTGTAGAAATTTTTGGTAATGAGTAAGCCGATGGTTTTAAGATAGCATTCTTAAAACCATCGGCATTAAGGGAAAAGTCTTAAGTCGAGTGCCAGTCTGAATTTCGGTTTAGAATTAGGATCTAGAGCTTTCTTTTTTACTAAAAGCATAGGAGATGCCCATTCAGTGGGAGTTCTTTCATTGATACTGGCTTCCTGCAGTTCATTTAGTTGTCTCAGAGCCTCATCTTGTAAGGATTGAGGGATGGGAAATGGTAAAGTCCTAATTGGGAATTTATTTATAAATGTTAACTGCGGTTTAATTTTATCTGTGTGTCCCATGGTTTTCAAGGATTTTGAGAAAGCAGAAAAATGGTTCATTAATATTTCTTTTATTTGGTTTTGTTCATTGTGAGTTAAATGTTTCAACTCAAAGTCATTTTCTGTAAAATCATTCTTTCTTTCTTGAATTATTTCATCAGAGGCAGTAATAAGATTGACATGGTCATCAGGCATATTTGTGTGAATATTTAATTGAGCTTCTTCAATAGGACTTATAGTTCCAATACTCATTGCTTTGTTCAAGTGTATGATTTCATCAGAATTATTTTTTACATAGATATAAAAATGGGGATTTTTGATATCAGAATTATCAATGGAATGTATTGAATCATAAATTTCAAGTTTTAGTGATTGTATATTAGGTTCAAACAAAAATTCAGTATATGGACAGTTATGCAGATTAAGTTTTAAATATTGAAAGTCGTCAGGATGTAAAATGATTTTCTTATCAAGTTTAATTGTAATAGGCGATTTAGAATTAGTCATGTTATTTATAGTGGTTGTATGAATTTCCCTGTTCAGATTATGATTTTTCATTAAGGGAACAAGGACGTCACCAATCGAAACAGTTCCAGAATGTGGATTTAATTGTAAATTAAATTTCTGAATGAAATCAAATCCAAGAATACCCTGAAATTGAGATGAAATGGTCACATTTGTGATGAAAAAGTGATGTCTAAAATGTTTATTATTTATTTTAAATGAAATTTCAACACAACTAGAAAAGGCAACCTCAGAGTTAATTGTACTAATTTTAACAGAACGTGAAAGAAATTTATAATTAATTGTATGTTTTAAATGATTGAAAACATTCTGTGATAAAATACATAAGGATGAGCCACTATCTATGAGCATAGGAATATTACTATCATGTAATTGAATTGGAATAATTGGAAGTATAATTGAATTATCAGAAACACTAGCAATCATTTGGCATTCATCCATCACAAAATTGTCAGTTTGAGATTCAGAATTGTTACAAATTTTTATAGGTTGCAAGGTTTGAGTATGTGTTTATCTTCGTGAAGAAAAAGTCTCTGGATGAGAAAAAGTCATAGGAGGAACTCGAGCATCGGGGGCTAGAGTTCTCATAGGTGGAAGTTTTGACGTAGCTGGTTGGGATAAAGTCACTTGAGAATCTCGAGTACCAGCACCAGGAGTTCTCATTAGCAGTTTAAATGATCATTACTGGGTAAAAAGGAAGTTGCATGCGTATTAGAAAATTGTGATACCACATTTTGTTGAGAGGCATTACGAGTAGGCAAATTTGGGCTGAATTGGAATGAAAGAGTTTTTCATTTATGAGCTATGGGCTGAATTGGAATGAAAGAGTTTTTCATTTATGAGCTATGGGCTGAATTGGAATGAAAGAGTTTTTCATTTTGAAACATTGGTGGACATTATGCCCTTTTTTGTAGCAGAACTGACAAGTTACTGAATATTTCTTAAAATTATTTGCCTTTGTTCGTCGAGGAAAATAGTTGTTGGAATTTTTGAAATCTCTATTATTATGCCTAGATTTATACTTAATGTTTCTATAGTTGTTATGAATTCGTCTGTTATAAGGATGACTGCGTTGAAATTTAGAGTAATTGTGTTTATCAGAAACATTATCCTTATTATCATCTTCGAGTTTATTGATTTGCTCTTTTAGCGAGTTTACTTCCTCGGTTAATGATCTTATTTGGGAGGACTGAGCTCGAGGTGGGGAATCAGCAGAATTAATTTGCTGCAATTCATGAGCTCGGGAAACAGCCTTATCATACTTATTTACTTTTTCGATTTGTAATATTTTTCTGATATCACGAGGAATTGCATTTAGAAAATGATTAAATTTTATCGCATCTAACGCTTCTTTATCAGATATGTTGCTGTAAACCTTCTTAGTAATTAGGTCTAAGCGATGGGATAGGTTCAGCATGGATTCATTAGGAAGTAAATTTAGACTATGTAACTGGCTTATATTAGCCTGAGTATTATTAGTTCCAAAGAAATTTTGAAATTGTA
>JAWZYV010016326.1:0-45936 GCA_038373885.1 Cheiracanthium punctorium
CGTCAAAAGAGGGCAGCACCAAAATTCAGTTCTTTTCTTATCTATGGGAGGGGGAACGGTGAGCTATTTATGGATGGTATGCAAACACGTGACTAAACGTCATTTTGTCGTCTGCTATACCTGAAGGTAAACAAGTTTCCGAATCGTACACTCAGTTTCAACTGAAGAACAATCAGCAGCTGACCGCATGTTGGTCACCAGTTCCGGTTTGAAGGACATCTGCTGCTGTTGTGACGTCACGTGCATATCATCTATAGGAAAAGGGATAAGCTGTGATTGAATCCATGGTATGAAATATAAAAATGTTTACTAATGCTGCAATAGAAACACATCAAAGTGGTAAAACTCCAGTCGAGTCTTGGTTTGCGATCGATCACGTGTGCCCGAATCTCTCTGTTTTCATCCAGCCAGCTGTTGCTCACACAACTCAACCGGGAATGGATTCCGTTTCAAAAGTTTCGGTTCGAGGTAGACGCTTGGGTGCGGCATGTTGATTGACGCTTAGAAAGTTTGTGCTTTACATTCTGGTTGTTCTAACTTGCAGAAAGAAAAGCGGTCACTACACAAGTAAGTTAAAGTCATTTTATTTTGTGTTCCCGAAAATCAATTTGTGCTTCATTTAGATTAAAGCGTCATCATGCGAAATTAGCTGTTTAAGCGCGTTCATGATTATGTGATTTACATCTTCTTTTTTTAGGCATATCAGTTTCTTTTGTCATATTTTACTTTTGTTTCATATAATGGCTTTTACGTTTATGCTATCCTATTCGAGGGCTTACTCACATATGTATGCTCTTTTCTGTTTTGTGAATATTTTCGATCGATGGATTAACATAAGCGTAAAGTTTTCAAAATTATTGGGGGGGCCGGGCCCCACAACCCCATATATTCACGTCAGTGGCGTAACCAAGGGAGGGGGGATTAGGGGGGTCATAACCCCCATGAGGAATATTTTGCAATAAAAAATGTATATTCTTCACTCCCTTATTATACACCCGTATACATATATATGAGTTGCAGAAGTCGTACCCCCCCCCCATGAAAAATTTCTGGCTACGCCACTGATTCACGTACATGTAACTTACTCTATATAAGTGTCAATTATTGGAGGCGCTCCAGCTCTATGGGTCCATAGAATTCTACACCTATGTAAGATAAGTATCCATGTTAGTATCTTCCTACCCTGTTATAAGTTAAAAATAGAAGCAAAGTAAAAAATCCAAAGGAGGAAAAGAAAACATTTTCGATGAGAGAGTGCATTTTAGACATATCTGAACTTTTCTTCATTTCATACTTTACATTGCATAATCTGATTTTAATGAACCAGAGCCTGGCGAGGGCAACTTATAGTAACATTGTGTGTTACGGGGCGTCACAATGAATACTAAATCATGATTGAAAGCAAAAGAAGGAAATTTTTAAAAGTACCTACAAGTAAAGGTTTTCTTTAAACGTTTGTAAATGGCGTGAAATACTTGTTTTTATGTTAGTATAAATGAGTTTTCTGTATTGAGAGGTAAATTATTGGGTGGGCTCAGCCCCAATTCACAATTTATTGGGGGGGCCCATATAACTCTACGCCTATGTGGATTAATGGGATTTATGTATAAGTTTGCCTGTTTTATATTATATATATATATATATATATATATATATATATGAGACGTCAGATATTTCAAGTAAAGTTTCAGAGTTAAGGCAGGTAATATGGTTTATTGAGGGGAAACGGGTACAAGAATCAGCGTGGACTCATGAAGCAGTTCCAGTGGCAGAAGTCCCCCGATTTTCGATGTGCGGGAGTATTTACGCTTACCACACCACGTGGTCTGCGAAGACACAACTCCTCCTCTCTCTTATCTCTGATCGAACCACACACATTTCCCAACATGACCCGCATCCGGGGCTACAAAGGCGTGGGGACACGTGTACATCTAAAGAACTCAGAATCGACGGCCTGATGTCTGGCAAATAACAAAATAAATAAAACATATCTCCAGAGCGCGCGTGGCAAGTATGACAGGAAAGTAAAACTTACAGTGAAAGTACCCGCTTGAACAATACCCAAACTAGTAAAACCCAAATTACCTTTTTATACATTACATATATATATATATATATATATATATGTGTGTGTGTGTGTGTGTGTATGTATGCATATTAATGCGTAGAAAAGGATTCTTAAGTATATGTGTGTGTGTGTGTATGTATGCATATTAATGCGTAGAAAAGGATTCTTAAGTAAAATTTTCACCCAGAAAATTACAGTGACATCGAAAGCTGATCGCAAATTCTTTATTATGAAACTTTTTCCCATTTTTGCAGCTTCGATAATCCCTTCCTCATCGCTCGGGACTGCAACAAGGGGGAAGGGGTTACAATAAATTACGAAATTACGTAAAAAAAGGGGGAGGTAGAACTTTAAAGTAACGATTAAAATTTTCAGAAAATGCATTATAAACAAATACAAAAATTTAGTTTTTATACGGCCTCCGCGTACAAAAAAAAATTCCGGTTATTCAAACGTACTCCGTACTTGATTGAATGGATGCGCGGTGGTTTCCCGGTAAATCGAATTCCTGGGAACCAACGGAAAACTTCGAGTAATCGATTGGAGATATGAAAATAAATATAAAGTACTTTTCAATGGCTCCCGAAGAGAAAAAAAATAACGCCAGATCTTCTCGTTTCAGGAGTTGCACACAAATTACGAAAGAAAAGAATGATTGCATTAATACATAAAACTTTCGCTATTACAGGTATTGTGTATAGACCTTCACCGACTTCGTTTAACCCATTTGTGCCTGGATATTTTTGCGACTTTCTTTGATTTTTACTGATAACAGAAATAATAGATAAATTTCTGATGTCAACTTCTTGAACAAGGGATGATTTCTTTTAAAATCATTATGCATAAAAATCGAAATACCAACATCCTACTTGGTCATAATAAAATATTTTGTAGAGTTGAGGCTCAATACTCATGAATAAAGGCTAGGAAAAATAAATAACGTTTTCGACTAATAGCGAAAATGCCGTCCCAAAAAAGGGACACAAGGCATAAATGGGTTAAGTATATATCTCAGTCATTTTACGATGAAAGGCTGAAACTTGGTACATCACTTCAATGACGTAAAGGACACATTTTACAAAGTAGGAATTTTTTCGTACGGGGGCCGTACAAAAATTTTAATTTGGTGTTTACTTAGGTTTCATTCCTGAAATTTTTAACCGATACCATAAAATTGCGTACCTTCTTTTACGTCATTTGGTAATTTATTGTATGAGCCAATTACCAGCATTTAAGAAACAAAAGTCTAAATCAGTGTTTTTGAGAGCCCCACCATGGCACAGGGATTATGGCACTGAAAATGGTAGACGGCCGAGGTGTGAAGGTACCGGGTTCCGGTCCCATCGCGCGGCTGTCGATCTAACGGTCTGGAGTTTTGGTAGGTTTTCTCCAGATGTAACGTGAGTACGCATTAGAACCCCTTAGAAAGTCCTCCTACCAAGGCACCCCTCATCCTAGGCAGATACCCCGCGTGCAGGTTTGCCTTAAAAACACAAACAAACAGTGTTTTTGAGTTCACCCAGTAAAAGAATATTTCAATAAATAGCAGACCCCAATAACATTAACAAACCTTTAAATAAAAATTAACCACTTTCAGTTGATGGTTATTTTGAAGAAGCACATCTATTAATATTAACCCTTTAACACACAGTGTTCCCGCTCTAGGAACACCAAACGCTGACGTTTTGACTGTTGCCAGTCAAGAAGAATAGATTTGATTTCTATAAAAATAGTTGCGGGTGACCTAGCTCCACGAGAATCCTTTACTTTTTAGCACGTCATTTCCCGTAAAAAAATTGCCACGATTATTTCTAACAATACTGACATCTGTTGGAAAATGGAAGAATGTGAGAACAGCTGGATAGATTGCCCAATGCTGAAAAAAGGGCATCCGTTGCCATCGTTCGACTTAACTACCAGCACAGACTGGCTGAGCGTGTCGTCAAAAAAGGGTCTCTAGATCTGTGGCACGCGATGAACGTTTCGATCGTCCGCCATCCTGCTGGTAGTTAAGTCGAGCGATGGGAACGGCTGCCCTTTTTTCAGCATTGGGAAAGGGTTGCTCCTCAAAGGGTTAAATAAATTACTGAATTTTTAACTAATTGCTGGATACTTCGAAAATGCATCAGAAGATAGCAGCACTAAAATTCCACTGTCAGTTGTACATTATTTTCTGCAGATGGTAACTAGGGCAAAATGTCTACAAGTTCTCATTCATGGGGGACAGTGATTTACTATTTATGGATATGGCAATAAAAGTAATTACTTGATTTAATTTCATTAGACTTCACCGTTTAATTTTTTTCCTGCCTTTTGTACTTTGTCACTGTTTTGGCTTGTGTTTACAAATGATGTATACACGATTTTAAACTTTGAAATCGGAGCACTAAGTGCTCGACGGGGCACAGTGCCTTATATGCTTATCTTCACAGTAAAACCCTGTGTGCCGACGTTAATTCATACTTAAATAAATAAATAAATGAACAATCTCCATAAGTGTTTAATGGCATTTTAAAGAATTATTGGGTGCTAAAGACTATAATTTATATTTTTAGTTTATGACTGAATTTTACAGTAAGTTGTACTTAAAACAAATCATAAATCTCGTTATTCACTGTTTGCGATTTAAAACAAAGAGAGACGCAAGTCGTCAAATTATGAAAATTCACCGTAATTGGCTAATACGCAAGGTGTTCCATGGGTTTCGCATAATTAAAAATAGTGCGAAGTTTAAATTTTTATGTTCCAAGCAACATACAAGAACCGAGCAATTTGTAGCTACGTAACATTCTATCGGATTCAACCTTTGGGTTTTGTTTGTTGGAATTGCCTTTTTTACGAATAAGCCTTATTAGGGGACGAATGCCTCATACGAAAAGCGAGCGTAGAGAGTAGGGGCCTTCGCCCCCTAGTTCAACAAAAAAAAATATATATAATATATATGTGTGTGTGTCTGTGTGTGTATATATAACTAATAAGTAAAACACAAAACATACTGCAAATAAGACATACCTCACATTAAAAATATAACAGCTAGAAGCAAGAAATAGTAACCACATTTTGAAAAGATAATAATAAAAGCTAAGCCAAATAAAGTGCAATAATTAATGTGAAAATAGAATGGAACGGAAATTATAACCACTGTCACCATTTTCAGGGGCCACGAACAGTGGATTATAATTAAAAGAAAACAAAATAGTAGGGTTTCGGTTGTGTGGCATATCAAAAGAGATATTCACTCCACACGTTCTGGGCCCTACTCTACTATATAAAGGGGAAAAAATAAGAAATCATAATATATATATATATATATATATAATATATATATAAATATATACTGCCAAAAGTCGTCCAAGCGAGTCTAGGGGCCTTGGCCCCTAGTCAAATTTAAAAATGTCTTTAGAAGGAATATGTTCAATAAAGGAGAAATTTCTCACGAGCACGAGCCCGAACACAATCGTGAATTTCAGAGCCCGGTTCGGGCGCGGGCTCAGCTTGTCTCATCTCTCATATACGGCCGTCTACCGGTGTCATTCAGTCCAGTTTTTTAAAGAGTCGAACCTAATCGACGGGACCACCACATCCACCCAATTTCGTGCTTGTTATCCGATAAAAGTCCCGAACGTGGAAATTCCGGTTTATACCAGTGGCGTAGCCCGAAGGAAAAAAAAAAGGGGGGGGGGTGTCTCCCATTTTACAGCAGTTTAACTTAAATATGTGTAGTTAGTTAAACGCCAGTACAACCGCCTCAGAATTCAGTGATAATTTCGTACATTTGTTTCCTCTATAAAGATATGAATAAATGTGAATTTTTTAGCCTAGTTAATTTAGAAATGGGAGATTTTTTTTTCACGTCCATTTTTTTTTCAATTAAAAAGCTGTGTAATTCGAACGGTTCTTAGCTATGTTTGATCAGAATCCGTTCAACTGTTTGATCAATTAATTTTATGATTTTTTTTTTCTTGTGTCACCGACTGAAAGACAACTATAGCAGAAAAACAGTGCAAAATAAAATTATAATAATAATCAAAACAAGCAGCCGTAGCAAACAGTGTGTGAATCTAAAAAAACCAATAGACTCCCAGTAAAGATTCACAAAAGAACTCTTAGTCAATGAATGGCAGACACCATTCATGATGCCGTTTGATTAATAAATAAGATTAATATAAAATTAATATAAATCAGTAATGAGAAGTAAATTTCAATTTTATTTACCCCTTAAAAATAATATTTATTTTTAAAAGCTTTCATTAACTTTTGTTTAAATCTTTACGTTCTTCTTTTATCTTTGTTTTTAAGAAGAGCTCCTTGGCAGACTGCCCTAGCGTAGCGTTGCCATAATCACACAAACAATTAAGAACAGCTATACGTATTCTTCAAAGACGAAGATTGTCGCAAAAAGTTGCAACGAGGATTTTCACTTATTTATTTATTTCCATTAGGAACAATACGTATTTCCTCTTAAACGGGAGAAATTTACTCGTGTCGTTAACGATGCGAATACTGTTGATTTCCAAGTTAGCGTAATGGGGAAACTGTTTTTCTTCGCTTTAAGCGAAATTCCGAGTTAAGCGTTTCCTTCCTAATGAAATTCGATTGTAATGACTTATGAAAAAAACATTATCTTGCGGTACCCTTTATTATTACATAAAAGCGTCAAAAGAGGGCAGCACCAAAATTCAGTTCTTATCTATGAGGAGAGGGGGAACGGTGAGCTATTTATGGATGGTATGCAAACACGTAACTAAACGTCATTTTGTCGTCTGCTATACTTGAAGGTGAACAAGTTTCCGAATCGTACACTCAGTTTCAACTGAAGAACAATCAGCTGCTGACCGCATGTTGGTCACCAGTTCCGGTTTGAAGGACATCTGCTGCTGTTGTGACGTCACGTGATCATCTATAGGAAAAGGGATAAGCTGTGATTGAATCCATAGTATGAAATATAAAAATGTTTACTAATGCTGCAATGGAAACACATCAAAGTGGTGAAACTCCAGTCGAGTCATGGTTTGCGATCGATCACGTGTGCCCGAATCTCTCTGTTTTCATCCAGCCAGCTGTTGCTCACACAACTCAACCGGGAATGGATTCCGTTTCAAAAGTTTCGGTTCGAGGTAGACGCTTGGGTGCGGCATGTTGATTGATGCTCAGAAAGTTTGTGCTTCATATTCTGGTTGTTCTAACTTGCAGAAAGAAAATCGGTCACTACACAAGTAAGGTAAAGTCATTTTATTTTGTGTTCCCGAAAATCAATTTGTGCTTCATTTAGATTAAAGCGTCATCATGCGAAATTAGCTGTTTATGTGCGTTCATGATTATGTGATTTACATATTCTTTTTTAGGCACATCAGTTTCTTTTGTCATATTTTACTTTTGTTTTATATAATGGCTTTTACGTTTATGCTATCCTATTCGATGGCTTACTCACATATGTATGCTCTTTTCTGTTTTGTGAATATTTTCGATCGATGGATTAATGGGATTTATGTATAAGTTTGCCTGTTTTATATTATATATATATATATATATATGTGTGTGTGTGTGTGTATGCATATTAATGCGTAGAAAAGGATTCTTAAGTAAAATTTTCACCCAGAAAATTACAGTGACATCGAAAGCTGATCGCAAATTCTTTATTATGAAACTTTTTCCATTTTTGCAGCCTCGATAATCCCTTCCTCATCGCTCGGGACTGCAACAAGGGGGAAGGGGTTACAACAAATTACGAAATTACGTAAAAAAAGGGGGAGTTAGAACGTTAAAGTAACGATTAAAATTTTCAGAAAATGCATTATAAACAAATACAAAAATTTAGTTTTTATACGGCCTCCGCGTACAAAAAAAAATTCCGGTTATTCAAACGTACTCCGTACTTGAATGAATGGATGCGCGGTGATTTCCCGATAAGTCGAATTCCTGGGAACCAACGGAAAACTTCGAGTAATCGATTGGAGACAGTGGCGCACCCAGGATTTTAGTTTAGGGGGGGCTGGGCTGAAAATACTGCTGAACGCGGTTATAGTGAGATCGATAAAAGTTACAAATCTCTTATAACGTCAAAATATTCTGTACCACTTGATTTGCCCATACAACACAAGCCCACAAGCAAAAACTCATTATAGAGTCGTAAATAATTATGTAATTTCTCAGTGATGTTGTAACCGACTTTAACAGTGTTTCATAAACTCTCTGTAAGTATTTATTTAAAAATTAACATTTCTTAGGTATAAAAAATACTTTAGAAATAATTTGAAGACAATAAATCATAATAATGGTAATAATTCATTAGTCAATTTTCATTTTTAAAAGTTTTTCACTTCTAACTGTCCACCTTTAGGGGGGGCTTGAGCCCCCATAGCCCCCTCCGTGGGTGCGCCTATGATTGGAGATATGAAAATAAATATAAACTACTTTTCAATGGCTCCCGAAGAGAAAAAAATAACGCCAGATCTTCTCGTTTCAGGAGTTGCACACAAATTACGAAAGAAAAGAATGATTGCATTAATACATAAAACTTTCGCTATTACAGGTATTGTGTATAGACCTTCACCGACTTCGTTTAACCCATTTGTGCCTGGATATTTTTGCGACTTTCTTTGATTTTTACTGATAACAGAAATAATAGATAAATTTCTGATGTCAACTTCTTGAACAAGGGATGATTTCTTTTAAAATCATTATGCATAAAAATCGAAATACCAACATCCTACTTGGTCATAATAAAATATTTTGTAGAGTTGAGGCTCAATACTCATGAATAAAGGCTAGGAAAAATAAATAACGTTTTCGACTAATAGCGAAAATGCCGTCCCAAAAAAGGGACACAAGGCATAAATGGGTTAAGCATATATCTCAGTCATTTTACGATGAAAGGCTGAAACTTGGTACATCACTTCAATGACGTAAAGGACACATTTTACAAAGTAGGAATTTTTTCGTACGGGGGCCGTATAAAAATTTTAATTTGGTGTTTACTTAGGTTTCATTCCTGAAGTTTTTAACCGATACCATAAAATTGCGTACCTTCTTTTACGTCATTTGGTAATTTATTGTATGAGCCAATCACCAGCATTTAAGAAACAAAAGTCTAAATCAGTGTTTCTGAGAGCCCCACCATGGCACAGTAGTTATGCCACTGAAAATGGCAGACGGCCCGAGGTGTGAAGGTACCGGGTTCGGGTCCCATCGCGCGGCTGTCGATCTAACGGTCTGGAGTTTTGGTGGGTTTTCTCCAGATGTAACGTGAATACGCATTAGAACCCCTTAGAAAGTCCTCCTACCAAGGCACCCCTCATCCTAGGCAGATACCCCGCGTGCAGGTTTGCCTTAAAAACACAAACAAACAGTGTTTTTGAGTTCACCCAGTAAAAGAATATTTCAATAAATAGCAGACCCCAATAACATTGTTTTAACAAACCTTTAAATAAAAATTAACCACTTTCAGTTGATGGTTATTTTGAAGAAACACATCTATTAATATTAACCCTTTAACACACAGTGTTCCCGCTCTAGGAACACCAAACGCTGACGTTTTGACTGTTGCCAGTCAAGAAGAATAGATTTGATTTCTATAAAAATAGTTGCGGGTGACCTAGCTCCACGAGAATCCTTTACTTTTTAGCACCTCATTTCCCGTAAAAAAATTGCCACGATTATTTTGAACAATACTGACATCTGCTGAAAAATGGAAGAATGTCGAGAACAGCTGGATAGATTGCCCAATGCTGAAAAAAGGGCATCCGTTGCCATCGTTCGACTTAACTACCAGCACAGCTGGCAGACCAGCACGTCTGACGACAGCTGGCTGAGCTGTCGTCAAAAAAGGGTCTCTAGATCTGTGGCACGCGATGAACGTTTCGATCGTCCGCCATCCTGCTGGTAGTTAAGTCGAGCGATGGCAACAGCTGCCCTTTTTTCAGCATTGGGAAAGGGTTGCTCCTCAAAGGGTTAAATAAATTACTTAATTTTTAACTAATTGCTGGATACTTCAAAAATGCATCAGAAGATAGCAGCGCTAAAATTCCACTGTCAGTTGTACATTATTTTCTGCAGATGGTAACTAGGGCAAAATGTCTACAAGTTCTCATTCATGGGGGACAGTGATTTACTATTTATGGAAAAAGAAAAAGCCGAGTATGAAATATAAAATATAGTTGCCATGGAAATGCATCAAAACTTCGATCGTGTCATGATTGGAGAGAGGCTGATTAGGCGTTCGTTTCAAGATAGGCGTTTCCATACAATCAGTATTGTGATAAGGCAGTTTCACTTGCAGTAACTTCTCGTAGAAAGCGTGATATCCTTGTTGTTTTTATTTCCAGAAAGAAGAGTGAAAAATTTATAGGTAAGCTAAGATTATGTTTTTTGCGCCACCGAAATTGGACATGTATGCTTTAGTCATGTTATTGAGTGATCATTTTTTGGTATGTTAAAACCGATACAGTTTAAGACCACTTGCTACAAAGGGTACATTCCTCAAAATATGTACTACAATAGTCATTATTTTGTCATGCTTAAGCTTTTGAATACATTTTTTCGTCTTATAAAGAATAACGTTATAAATTTTATTTACGTGAAATTCTCGCGTAGCAAATTCAAATGAAATCAAAAGTTTACTCAACTAGTGGATTTTGAAGCATTTTCCCAATCTGCAGATTCAGTAATCACTCGATCATCATGTACACTTTTACTGAACTGTTTGGTTTGACAATCAATTCAAATTTAACAGTAAACATAGGCGTAACTTACTTAGGGAAGGATAGGTGGAATTACCCCCCACCCCCACCCTAAAATAAAAAGAAATTCAGATATCGCCTTTTGGAAAATCGCTTTTTCTGCAATAGGAAACATTTTGCCCACCCCCCTTCACCACCACACACACACGAATGTTACAAGCCAATTTACGCCAGTGACAGTAAGTTAAATTTTTTAAAAAGTACAAGTTAGTTTGATTTTCTTTGCTAATAATGTGTTATTTAATTCGCTTATTATTCATAATATATTAAAATGTGTAATTAATCCTTTAAGAACGTGCATTTATTTGCATAGGTAATTTGGACTCTGTGTTTAACATCGATTAAAGCATTTACACACTTGACGGCCACTTTCAGGCAAATAGCCAGAAAAAAAAAAATCTGGAGCGACTCCACTCGACTTTCCGAACACTTACGATTAAGATCATTACCAAGCATTGAAATAAATTTTAAAAATCAATGAATAATTCAAACATATATACCAAATTGAAGCTCAATCGAATGTACCGTTTAAACGCTAGCGCACTTTCAAGAATTTCTCCCCATAGGCCATAATGTAAAAGAAATCTTTATCGTAGCCCGGTAGAAAAACTATAAGTTCTATACACATCAAAATCAATACCGGTCTTAAGATAGCGGTATATAACATATATACCCAATTTGAGCTCAATCGAATGTACCGTTGAAACGCTAGCGCACTTTCAAGAAATTCCCCCATAGGCCATAATGTAAAAGAAATCTTTGTCGCAGCCCTGTAGAAAAACTATAAGTCCTATACACACCAAAATCAATACCGGTCTTGCGACGGTGGTTTATGACATATATATCCAATTTGAGCTCAATCGAATGCTCTATTCAGGAGCTATCGTGTTCACTCACATACAAACAAACACACACACATACACACACACACATACATACATACATACATCTCGTAAAAATAGCAGAAATGGATTCAGAAGCCCCCAAAACGTGTAAAAACACCAAAATCTCGAAGTCGAATTTTTTCATGATGACAATACTTTCCTTACATGGTACATGTTCGGAAAGTAAAAATTGGGGAGTTCCCAAAAGGTGGGTGAAGTTCCTCATAAAAAGGCTTGATTACCAACATGCAGTTAACTAAAGTCCAAATTCAGAAAGGGGGTGAAAACCTCTGTGGAAAACCCCGTCTGGCTTCTCTACTACGACCCCTTTTTTAGCATGTGGTTCTTAAATGGTATACATTTAAGAACCAAATGCAATAATTATAACATTCTGCGAATATTTCATAACAAAGACACACATTTAGCCTTCGTGTATGTCGATTTCTCTCACGTTTTGGTTGCTTTACCCGGGACGTAATATAGTTAAAAAACGAAGCAAGCAGTTCTCCACCAAATAATCCCCCCCCCTAGATAAACAATAACTTAACGCGCACACCTTCATTTTCAATACGGCATAAAATTCTAACTAAAATGTTAGAAAAAAGCACTATCAATGTCATAGACCTTATTTTTAAAATTTTAGTTAAAATAGTAGTTAAAATTCCTTTACTCGAAAATAACGGCTGTTGCGTATTATGAAATATTCGAAACACAGTAGATGCCGCTTAATGTGATCGTGGTTATTCTTAGCAATCGCTTATTTTTATTGAAATCAGCCGACATCCACCGCTTGCATTCCGTTTCATACAAAATCAAACGCTTTATACCATCAACTTTTCGGTTGATGTTGTCATATTTTTATTTTATTTTTCGCTAACCATTTCCTGAAAAATACAGTACTGGGAAACTGGGTTTCGTTAAGAAACCGATCCCAAGTATGACTTCAAGGAAAATTTATGTATTAATTGTCAAGCACGTGTATTAGAAGCTTAGAAGGAAAAGCTATACAGATGATATTCAATAATTTTGAAAAGAGGCGTACTCCATCTTTCGGATAATTTTCAAAAAACAATATGAGTATTTATTAATGAACTTTTCAGGAAGAATTGTACACACGGAAAAAAAAAAATACCGAATTCTTTTAATAAATGCTTTATTCCTGAATATTCCAATTTATTTTTGGTACGTTTTATTTTATCGTAAATAATTTGTTACCTAAATAATATTGGGCTTTATCATGAAGTTGTTCTTCATTCGCTTTTTAATATCAATGGGATACTGTTATCAAAAATGCATTGTCCCAAGGTGATCCCATTAAGCAGCATCTACATTATATTAAATTTAAAAAGTGTATTTAATGCTTTTAGAATTTGCATTTATTTGCATCGGTAACTTGAATTTATTTGCTTGACAACCACTTTCAGGCAAATAGCCAGAAAAAAAAAAAATCGCGGTATTCCCAAAAGGTGAGTCAAGTTTCTCATAAAAATATTTGATTACTAGCATTTAGTTAACAAAAATTCAAATTTAGGAACGGGTGAAGGCCTCTGTGGAATCCCCCCCCCCTGGCTACTTTACAAAGACTCTCATTTATAGCATTTGGTTCATAAATTTAATACTTATAACGTTCTGCGAATATTTCATTACAATGACACATATTTAGCCATCGTTACGCCCATTTCTAACACGTTTTGGTTGTTTTACCCGGACGTAATAATTTAACCCATTTATGCCTAGCGTCCCTTTTTTGGGGCGGCATTTTCGCTATTAATCGAAAACGTTATTTATTTTTCCTAGCCTTTATTCATGAGCATCGAGCCTCAACTCTACAAAATGTTTTAACATGACCCAGTAGGATGTTGATATTTCGATTTTTATGCATAATGATTTTAAAAGAAATCATCCCTTGTTCAAGAAGTTGACGTCAGAAATTTATCTATTATTTCTGTTATCAGTAAAAATCGAAGAAAGTCGCAAAAATATCCAGGCACAAATGGGTTAAAAAAACGAAGCAGGCAGATCTCCACCAAATCATCCCCTCCCCAGCTATTATATATCAGTATGCATGCATATGGCTTGCAAATATTAAAGACCTTGATAAGCAATAACTTACACGCGCATACTTTCATTCAAGTAAACGGCACAAAATGTTAACTAAAATGTTTGACAAAAAAGCACTCCGAAATTAAGAGGGCACAGTTTATTAATTCCGTATATTGCAGTGCAACGTTAGAGTTGTGAAGTAATGCATGATTAAGGAAGAGATTTTAAGACAAATTCAGTTTAAATTTTAGAAACGCAGTCTATTTTTCTACAATTTAAACTAAATTTGAAAATTTGATTATAATGGCTGTTGCTCATTATGGAATATTGGGAAATATTGTGGCAACACGACATTCTTTATGAATTACGTAGTTTATACACTGTCTACCAATAAGTATTTGGACAACTGTGATAAAAAAGAAAAACTAACTTTATTCAAAATCAATAGTTGGTAGAGCCTCCACGAGAGGCAATTACATCGTGAACCCTCCGGGGCATAATTTTCACAATTCTTTGTATTACAGCTAGTGGTATTGTCTTCCACTCGGCTTGGAATAGACATAGAAGTTCCTTCACCGATTTTGGACTGGTAGTGCACCCCTTAATTCGGCGATCCAACTCGTCCCAGAGGTTCTCGATAGGGTTCAGGTCAGGCCAGTCCATTTGATAAACTCCATTGGCACCCTACCAAGCCTTGGTTAACCTCGAAACATGACAACTGGCATTGTCGTCCTGAAAGTAACAGGGGTCCAACCGTAAAACTGCCACAACGTAGGAAGCACAACATTGTCATCCAAAATAGTGCGGTAGGCATCGGGGCGACCATGAATGGGGACCAAGGGTCCCAGTCCATACCAGGAGAAACACCCCCAGACCATAATTCCACCTCCGCCGAACTTGACTGTTGGCACAATGCATTCTGGCAGGAGACGTTCTCCAGGCAAACGCCAGACCCATACCCTGCCATCCGAACGGTAAAGGGTGAACCTTGATTCGTCGCTCCAAAGAACCTATTTCCACTGATCTACGGTCCAATTTCGATGTGCTTAGCACCACATTAACCGAGGAGAGTCGTCGGACTTTGTGATCAAAGGCTTATGGGCAGCAGCACGACCATGAAAACCAAGCAGATGTGCTTCCTGACGGATGGTATTCATTGAAACACTACTCCCGAATGCCTGTTGAAACTCCTCGCGGATGAGGGCCATCGGTAGGGTGCGGTTCTTCCAAATTTCTCTGGACAGCACTCGTCCCTCTCTATCTCCCAGTTTCGTCGGGGCACGTTCCGACAATCACCGCTCACCTTCCACTTTTTAATTACATAGGCCACTGTCAATTTTGGGTACTTCAGATCGCTAGATATGCCCCTTAAGGATCGGCCACATTTGTGATATCCGATAATTATACCTTTCTCCAAATCAGAGAGCTCCGAACTGCGCGGCATATTGCATGCGACTAATGCCGATGCTGTTTCCTACACGATATATACCGGCGGAGGCCGTGACGTAGCTCAGGACCGCAGATATCGTCATTTGCATAAGTGTCCAAATACTTATTGGTAGACAGTGTATTCATTAAATCGTGCAGAGGGGGGACAAAGACTCTTCGAGTGATATAAAATACATTTTTGGGTCACTTTTTTATGCTTGTTCGGAAGACGAATTTTTAATGCTTTTCAGAAACTTTTGATGGATATCAGCTTTATTTTTTTTTTTAATATAGTAATTTTAAAGAGTAAATCAGCTCTGAACTATTGTATCTGTGTACTCATTTATAAATTACAAAACTAAGGGATTAGTTAGCAAAAATTTTCGTCTTCCTTAACGGAATAGGAACACGCATATCGCCGACTTTTGCCGATCACGATTGCTTTCAAAGACAAGCGCCTTATCGACTGGGCTGCAGAAGCGACTGCTGTGACTTCCACAGTTAAGCTTTGGAGTCGTAAGCTGGCTGAAGCAAAACAATATTCACATTTGTCGAACATTCATTGAAATTCCAGTACTGCGTTGGAATCACCTACAGCGATCAATTCAACATAAAACATTTGAAATTTCGTGCGTATAGAGTTGAAAGATGGCTTCAATCGCTTTTATGAATGTTGTTTGAAAAATGAAATCCACAAGTTTCAAAATCAGTGTTTGAAAACAGCCAAAATGAAAAAGTTTCATGAGTTTTAGAGAAGTAATGGGTTCTTAATTTAAAATCGAACATTTTTTTCAAATCCTTTTAGTAGGTTTTTATTAGTGGCACACACACGCACGCACACACACACACACACACACACATACACACACACACCAAAACAGCCTACGAACCTACAGACCAAGTTTCACGAAAATGGGTAGCGCTGTTTTTTATATTAGCAGTCTGAGAGTTGCAAAATCCAATTTTGTAAGAAAATCCAATTTCTTGCAAAATCTAATTTTGCAAGAAAAATTAGAGCCATTGAAACATCGCACAAACTCCGTTCAGATCTTATTTTAAAGCGCATTTGGAAATCATGAAGAAGAGTCTCTTGCACTATTTGGATACAACGAATACTTTTTGAGGAGAACGCGTTGACGGCAATTGCAACATCAAGGGAGAGTCCTGTACGGAATAGATACTTCTGCTCGCTCGCCGGTGCCACCATTTACTTTAACCCTTTATAAAGCGAGGGTATGTGCAGAGAGTCAAAATGGAATTTTTCGACTTGAAATTTTTCTGGCCCATTTTTTAGAATTAATTCATATATTTTCCCTCTACTGTAATATCCTACGTGAAAATTGGAGAAACAAGTACTAAACAAACATAGAAATTTCGCAGGAGAATACATTAACCCATTTATGCCTAGCGTCCCTTTTTTGGGACGGCATTTTCGCTATCAGTCGAAAACGTTATTTATTTTTCCTAGCCTTTATTCGCAATTATTGAACCTCAATTCCACAAAAAATTTTAATATGGCCAAGTAGGATTTTGACATTTCAATTTTTATACATAATGATTTTAAATGAAATCATCCCTTGTTCAAAAAGTTGACATCAGAAATTTATCAATTACTGCTTAGCAAAAATCGTGTTAGCAAAAATCGAAGAAAGTCGCAAAAATATCCAGGCACGAATGGGTTAATTATGCACAAAATCAAAGTTGCAAAAACTACCTGCTGCTTGTACACGGAATTAAACGCAAAAATGTATAATTAAAAGCGATGATTCTTATGCTCCATTTTCGAGTCATTATTCGAGCTTTCCTTAAAATTGCGAATGAAAGAAAAGTTCATAAGCCAAATATTATTTAGAATCTAGACGTATGGAAAAAATATACATCCAATATAACTGAACAAAAATCAGAAAATTCACTCATGACAATTGATTTCTGTATTTAATAGACCGTGGGTGGTAAGTATTTTACCACTGCCTGATAAAGGGTTAAGGTTTGTGTGGTTGGTTTTTCGTCTGTGTTCGGAGAAGGGCTACAGAGCAAGTGCTGTGCTGGATATCCCGAGACAAGGCTGTTTTTCTTCTCTTTTCTGTGCATTAGGGTTGTAATTAGGGATGGAAACGATACGGAAAATAGGGCTGTCTCGTCTCGCAAAAAATCCCTTTAGGATAATGATAAAAACATCTGTCTCCGTCTCACATAACAACTGTTTATCTCGTTCCCATGTTTTCTCGCGTCCATCTCTCGTTACATAGTATGTTATGTACAGCTGCGGAAAAAAAACACCCACTTTATTCGGGCGACGTTCGTCGTACAGCAAAGTTATATATACCAATCGTTTACAACTGAAATACACTTTTATTTGCTATGCATAAAAATATATATAAGGGGACATCTCCATATTAAAATTCGAACCAACTTTTTTTCCTCCCAATAGCAACACCTAGATTTCACTTCATATTTCAAAACTTCATAGCTCATTTTAACGTCGGATACCCATTTTCAATCAATTTGAACTGAAAATGAGTGAGTTGCGAGCTTCCAAAATTCCTCTCCCCCTATGTTAAAATATTTTTTTTATACTTTAACTTATATCCCATATAATATTGATTATAAGAAGCTGATTTTTATTCGTACTATTAGAACTAAACGACCCAAACATAGTTTACTATTATTAGAATTTATTATAATATATTAATAGGAATTATGGATCATTAAATTAATATTCAAAAATTTATGGAAAGCTACCGAGCCAAATTTCGATGGAAATAAATGCAGAAAGCAATATATATGGCTATGCAAAATTTCTAATTTTTACGTTCCGTAGTTTAATTTATACTAAGTAAAATGTGTTATTTTCAAGAGTTAAGGTACCATATATAAATTTATTAGCTGACAATATTTTGAAAATTGCGTAAAATAAACGTAAAGTCGATTTATTTTGCACAAATATAGTAAAAGTTAGCGGTATTAAAAAATAGCAAATTTGAAGCAAATAAGTTCGAGGTTTCAACAGTTTGATGGTGATTCTATAAAGCGTCTATTGTTGCATCCGTTACTATTGCCTCCAAATAAAGTATTTTCGTATAGAATTAGTTGCAGTAGACACACGACTTCCAGCACTGCGTCCTATTTCTGAGAAGCTAACATCCTCGACATTAGACCATGAATTTAACGTTTTATGATCATCTCAAAAAGTCAAATCTGAAACATCAGGTGTTTGGACGTTTACATGAAATTCAAGTAAATTTTCAATCATGAAGACACTCTTCGAGTTCGACCGTACCTGAATAACATTCTTGATTGTAGTCAGAAGAGCAGAAAAAAAATCACTGTTGGCATCATTTCATCTGCCTAAGACAACCTTCAAATAATCAATACCAATTTCAAAATTATAAAGATATTCAAAATCGTAAGCAGTCGTTTTGCACGTTTTCTTTAAATCATGTGTATGGACCAAGGAAGTTTAGTAGGCACGGTTTATTTTTGACCACTGACTAAATATTCTAATTTCTACCTCAGATATTCTCAGTACAGAAAACTTTAAGACAAGAAAAAGTATTTTCCCTGTAAATAATATTTATTTCTTTTAACTATCGCGAGTGAAAGGCGAAAAGTTCGGAACCTATAAATAGCATTTTTTAATTTGCAGAAAGTCCCTTAAAATCGCGCAAAAAAGAAATCGCGATATCTCCGGAAATTATCGTAGAAAAAATGTAAATATTTATATTTAGGGAAAAATGAAAGTTTTTGTTTGTTTAATAAAGTCAAAATAGAGTGTTGTCATTGACAAAAACGAAGTTGATGCAGAATTAAATAGGAAGACGACCCCTTGTGAAAATTAAATTAAAGTATATGTTATTGCAGACGAATGGTATATGTATATAACTTTGCTGTACGACGAACAACGGCCCGATAAAGAGCAAGTGAGCGTTCCCCCCCCCCAAAGCTGTACATTTAATTAGCCTGTTTTCAGGAAACTTTACAGTCAGGCAGTGCAGTCACAGATGCACGTCAAATTTTATCGAGGAATTCAAGTGTCGCCAGGCACTTAGCCAAAGGGTTGCATTTGAAGGCAGTGCTCCCTCCTGAAAATAAAATTTAAAAAATTGTTCCTTTCCCTCTGAAAAATGTATCCCTCTCCCAAGATTTGCAGAATAGGTAGAATAGGGATTTGAAAAAAAAAATTAAAAACTGATTTTAAAAAATTTAACATTTTAAAGTTCTCAGATCCTGTTTTGCCATTTCTGATGTATACTGCAGCATTTTATTAGTAATGCCATCCATCGCATTTCATCGTCTGTACATAAACCGGCATTTACACGAAAAATAATACATAAATCTGTATTAAAACAGAACTCAGGTAAAAATATAATTAAATTGAAAACAGCAGTGAAATGGTTAAAAACAATTACATGAATAAACTGGCCAAAAGTATGCGTATGTTTTTTATCTAAAGACGTCCTGGGGGGGGGGAAGGATGAGAAGAAAACGCTTTAAAATTGCATAGGTATCCTGGGTCACTCCCCCCCCCCTCCTCCCCTGGTCGAATCGCGTGGCTACGGGTCTGAGTCCCACCTTACCATGCGAGTCATTTTCGAATTTTTCTTCTTTTCCAGAATTTCACTGCCTATTGTTGCTTTCGTCCCTGGCCATTCAACAGCACCATGTCCAGCAGAAAAGCTGTCGGTCAGCTGAAACGTACAGGAAGTCGGACGGACTTTGAGTGGGAGATTGCAGATTTCCTGTCGCTGGCGGCTGAAGTGGATGATCGTCATTGCAGTTCCCCGTTTTTCTTTTGCGACTCGACCTGGTATCTTAAAGTGTATCCAAATGGCGAGAAAAAGGATTACTCAGAAGGACACATCGGGGTGTATCTTTTTAAAGAAGATTCGGGACCTCCTGTAACCGCGACCTATAGTCTCTTTTTTAAGAGGACTGATGGTATGGAAGTAATACTGAAGGAAGAGAAAGACACATTTAAAAAGGAAAATCACGGATGGGGAATATCAGATTCCATAAAAAGATCCGACCTGATTGATCAAAAATCCAAGTTCTTGCCGTCAGGCGTTCTCACTGTCGCCTGTTCGTTGAAGAGTGACGAGACGCGAGGAGTCGGAGGTGAGTATCGAATGTAGAATGTCTCCTTTTTCCCAACTTTTTACTCAGAGTTTGAATAAAAATAAATTCTCTGCATCTCAAAGCATTCTCTAAAACGGGTATGGGCAACCTTTGAAAAGTCGCGGGCCAAACTTCAGGATGTTAGCGAAGTTGCGGGCCGTATAATTGGGAATTTTGTGGGATTTTGAATGGTTTATATGGGTTTTATACAGGGCTTTGATATGTTCCTCGGGCCGGATCTGAAGCCGTGACGGGCCGTCCATACGTGCTCTAAAAAATCTGGAGGCACCCCACTCGACTTTCCAAATACTTGATTTACCATACGTTTCAATAAATTGAATTCAACTCAATTGGATGGAGTGTTCAGACGCTAGTGCACTTCCAACAATTTGAGTGCAATGTATAAGAATACTTTTTGGCAGCTGTGTAAGAAAATATTAATCCTACACACACTAAGATCCATGTCCTATAATATGCGTACCTAATTTGAGCTCCATGGAATTCACCATAGAGCGCAATTTCGAGAATTTTCGTCCATAGGCCGTCAATGTATTAGAACTTTTTGGCAGCCCTGTACAAAATCTATAAAGCTATAAGTGTATACTAAAATCTATAGTTTGTGTGACGGTGACCTATAATATCCATACCCAGTTTGAACTTATTTAAATTCACCATTTAGATTCGAGCGCACTTTAGGTGATTTGCGTCCATAGATCTTAATGTATAAGAATTCTTTTTTGAAATCCTTTGAACAAACTGTCAGCTGTACATACAGCAAAATCTATGCAGGTTATGCGACTGTGATCTATAATATACATAACCATTTTCCGGCTCAATCGAATGCAACTGCGTACTTTCAAGTATTTCCATCAACAAATTGTAATGTAAAAGAATTATTTTTTGCAGCGCTGTGAAAACACCCTAAGTGCTATTAACACCAAAATCTATTTCGGTCGATCGAGGGAGGTCTATAATATATCTACTCAATTTGAGCTCAGCCGAATGGACTGTTTAGGAGTTTACATGTTCGGAAAGACATGATTAATCTCAATGCAACTGTATTGCGATGTATTTAAGGGTGTGCAATGTTCGCCCACTCGTAAAAATATTTGTGTCCAAGAGCAAGACAGCTTCCCTAAGTTTCTTGTGTAAGTAACTAACTAAAATTTCAAAAAATATGCAACTTTAAAGAAATATGATAAGTTATTACCACACGACATGGGACAATAAACGGCATACGGTTGACTTTGTACTAAGAAAACTCTTTACGTTAATTCTAGCAGTTAATTTTACTGCACGAGTATACTTTAACAATGTTATTCCTTTCACGGGTTTTACGAGTAACGGCGAATTACATATTTTTACTCTCTCATATTAATAGAGTTCGACAGCACTCAATAAAATTAAACGTACTGGGGAAATGGCAAAAGTTGTATAGTCACTTTGATGAGCATTTGCTGTCAGAATGAATTTAAATATTTAAAGCTCTGTGGACGGGGGATAGGTACTTGGGGCACGGGGTTACCTTGTACTTATGTATACTGGGTTTCCAGTGCTAACGATGACCAATGGCTATTTCCTAAACTGTCAGTTAGAGACACAGAGTTCCAATTGCAAAAATGCTCTAAATTGTATAATCTATTATAATAGAAACAATCGTAGTCAATAAATCAATTCCTATAAAAATTACAAAATTTAAATTTTTATCGGGGGAGTTGGGCCTCGTTGAACCTAGTTGCACAGTGGACAAGGCTGCATTATTTTTGAAGTACTATTTTATTTTATTTCATCTCTACTTATAAAAGAAGGTGTGTGTGTGTGTGTGTCGGCGGCGTTGCGGACAAACGGCTATACCTAGAAACACCAAATTTGGTACTCAGGGAGATCTAAACATGAAGTTGTGCTCCTCGAAGCGATTTTTTCAAAATTCGACCTAGAATTTTTTTTTTTATGTTTTATAGGATTTTTGGCATTTTTTCTCACCTAATTCGTAATAACGGCGGAAATTACGCTTGCTGCAAAATGGCATTTGTATCATCGGACAGAGGAGACATTTTTCTTTTAAAAACAGTTTGTTCTGAATATGTAACATAATTTACTGATTTTTAGGAATTTTTATATTAAGTATCTGATTTGACGAATATTTTCGTAAAATAATTTTAAAACTGTCGCATCTTGAATTCCAACCGTCATAACTTTTTGATATTTTGACAGAATGTGAAACATTCTTTTCTCCCTCTATTAAAATAAAAACGAAAAAATTATGTAAATTTGGTGATTTTTTACGAATTTTAATGTAACCTAGTGTTTAGAATTTAATAGCATCAACGCGGAGAGTTTTCGCCATTACATTAATTGATCAGGGCACGAGATAATTTTGTTGCGTTGATACAAAAAGGATTAAAAAGGTTTTTTTTTCAACCAATGGAGTTTTTAAATGGGAAATCGGGATTTCAAGTGAAGATCTATGACGTCAAATGCTTTAAGATACGTAAAAAGTATGCCACAATTTTAACGCATTTATCACTGCTCTTATTTTAACACAAGGAGACGATATTTTGATTAAAACCTACTTTAGAAATAAACTGAGAAATTCATGATTATTATTATTATCAGTGGTATTTTAATCTGTTGCTTATTTAAAATTTGAAATATTTTAACGCAGCTGAAAATGTTCTTCCTTTTAAAAGCTACAATATTTGTTTTAAAGTGGGAAAATTTTTCTATTTACTTTTTTATTTTTCGCATTTAATTATGTCGCAGGCATATATGTTTCGTAACATATGCAGGTTGCGAGTATAGTTTTATTTTAACGTCGGATTACGTTCCTCTGTAGTGTCCTCTTCCTATATAAAGCAAAAAAGTTTTCAACGTCGTTGTAAGTTAAATTTACAACGACGTTGAAAACTTACTTACGCCATAGCATTAATATCATGGCACGAGATAATGGTGTTGCGTTGCCACAGAAAGTATTAGAAAAAAGGTTTTATTTCAACCTATCGATAGAGGTTTTAAATGGGTACCGGGTTTTCAATTCGTAAGTGAGAATCTATGACGTCAAATGCTTTAAGATACGTACAAATTACGCCACAATTTTACCGTATTTATCCCTTGCTCTTTTAACACAAGGAAGCAACATTTTGACTAAAATTTTCTACAGAAATAAACTAAGAAATTCGCTTTTATTATTATTATTAGTGGCATTTTAATCCGCTGCTTATTTAAAAATGTTTCTAGGTTTTCCAATATATGCATGTTGCGAGTATAGTTTTATTTTAAAGTTGGATTACGTTCCTCCATAGGAGTCCTTTATAAAGCAAAAAAAAAAAAAAAAAAAAAAAAAAAAAAATCAACATCTTTCTGAGTTTTAATGATACCGTTCGAAAACTACTCTGCGAAATATCTAAATTAACTTCCTCATCCAACCGAAGTATCTTTTACGGCAGTTAAACAGTGCCGTCATAAATTAAAAGAATGCGTGAAATTTGCAAACTCTGCAACTGCGTTCTGTCGCAATTAAAGCGATTCTAAATAGCTCCTCGAGATTACACAGTTTGATGTTTATCAGGAGACTGAACGATAGAGGATTTATAAGATATCGCTATATTGGATATATGGATATTTAACATTGCAGCGCTTGGATATTTTCCACCACGTTGAGATGAAATGTTTTGCAGTGCTAAATACGCAAATCTTCCAAAACTATGCATAAATACATAAAGAGAGCTTCCTTAATGGCAACCATTATGTGAAATGATTATTTTTTATGCTAATGCGTAAATTGCAAAGAATCGCCATAGAATAAAAAGATCCCACTGGTGCCAAACAATCTAAGCTGTTTCTTTTAATCGAGCCTTGAAGAAGGAGACGCGAAGATAGATAGCATTGATATATGTAATAGGTAGTATTAGTAGATTTGTAAGGATAATACGAATAAATCGCAATATACCGCGTTAATAAATATTTCATGAAATTAAAAGTGTTCCGTTTATCCTTTTCCAAGGGTTGTTTTACAATCAACTGAACGATAAGTAATTCTAATTTAAGTAATCTGTTTTCCACATGCAGATATGATTTTAGTAAAATATTCGCTTCTTCCCGTATGAAGAGCGGGTGCGCAACTATTTTAAAATAAACGGTTGTCCATTTCATGTAGTGTCTGACGTATTTAATGCAACAACTTAAACATAAAAAACAGTATAATAAAGAAATAACACATTTTGAAAGTCAGGAGTTCTCTGCAAACTGCTAAGCTTTTCACTTTTCTGATAGCGAATGACACCGACATACTTTTTTGAGTCAGTATATAGCAATGATGCAGGTTAGTACTTATGACGCAAACTTTACATCAGGAGTCAAATAATTTTGTTTTTATTTTAGAGTTCACATCACTGGAATTAATTGGGATTACAGATGTTAGGAAAATTTTCGTTTACTACCGTGCGAAGAACGGGCACTCAGCTAGTTTAATTATAAAGAGATGCCTCTAGTAGTTGCAAAAATCCTGTAAAGAAACCACATGATACGGTAATAAGGAGCCATTTTTATTTCAGCGAGTTTTATTTCAGCACTGCTGAGTAATTTTTAGAAGTCTGCTACATTGTTTTCTAAAATTGGTTTAATTAAGATTGGGCAGTAAACAGAATTTCTGTTATAGGTAAATTTATCGATTTAATATTTATTTACAGTTAGTTTAGTTTTTATGCCAAAGAAAAAAGTATATTACCAAATTGTTGAAATTGAAAATTGAAATTGACGTTGGTCCACTCGACTTGGGATACATTGGACCATGGTCCATCCTACCCCAAGTAATAAAAAATAACTTTAGCCTTTTTTGTTTTTAATTACAATCAATACACACAGTGGAGTAGCCAAGGGGAGGGTTAAGGGTGTTATACCCCCTCCCCCCTATGAGGAATTTTTTGCCATACAAAATGCATATTCTTCATTCCCTTATCAAACGCACCTATGCATGTATACGAGTTGAAGTAGTCGTAACCCCCCCCTCATGAAAAATTCCTCGCTACGCCACTAATTACACATTATTCTATTTATGTCTCACAGTTATGATAACACTTACACACAGTTATTCGTTTTAAGTTATTATACACAAGCCTGAAGTAAATAACAATTAAGAAAAAACTTTAACGAATAAGAGTTAAGCAAAAAGGGGGATGCTTTTGAATCGTTACTGATACACCTGTGAAGGGAAGTTTAGACGATGAAGCAACTAAAAGGATGTAAAAGAAAAAAAAGGCAAGAGTCTGCAGCTTCGTTATGGAAAAAAATGAAAACTTTTAAAAGAATTAGAAGAAATAAATTCTAGAAGCAGTGAGTAGTGAGTTTAATAAAGACTCGAGTTATACTGAATCTATTGACAGTGAAATTGTAGAGAGTTATGGTATAAATAACTATGAAGTTGGTCAATATGTAATGTAGTTAACAGATTTGCTACTAAGAAAACAATAATTCATTACGTAGGATTAGTGTTTGCAAAAGCAGGTGGATCAAATTATGAGATTCTATTTATGTGCTGTAATGATTACAAAAATAATTTTTGTATTCCAATAAATGTTGATGGAGCAACAGTCCACAAAAATGACATTCTCCTTATTCTTCCAGTGCCTCGTGTCTTCTCAGAAAGTAGCAGGCTTTCCATTCGAAACCTTATTCGGAATATCCTTTGCTAACTTATGTTAAACATTATTTTAAATTATTAATTATAAATGCCAAACATTTATTTTTTTTCAATGTTTACTAAATAACTTTGTTCTAAGAGCGATTGCTTTTTATTTTTTAAAATTCAGGATTTCTTTTCCTGATAAAAATTAATTTATTTGGATCTACAAATCCAAAAAACTTAATATATTTCCTTATAAAAAAGTTATGATTTAATTACAATATTGGATAATATTTATTCTCAAATATTACTATAACTAAAAATTTTAGTATAGCATGGTTCAATGTGACTGATAAGGCGGACTAAGGTACCCCAGACGAGGGGTACCTTCGCCCACTCTCCAAGCTTCTTTTGAAAAATAAATATAAAAAAAGATTATGCACAGAACATTTTTTAAAAAAATCTTGGATGCTGACAAATGTGTGATGAATCTTATGGGGAAAAAAACGAGCTGTATAGTGAAAAACAGAAAAGCGGACCACTGTGCCCCAACTCCCCCGGTCCTATCTGTTATATTTAGAAAATTTTTCCTTTTACAATTTTCCTCATAATAAAAAAAATACGTCTTTCTACGAACAAAATTCACCGAGTCACAGCTCGCTGCTTAACGTTAGAGCACTTTCGGAGATGCGAAATAGGGGTTGTATACAAATTGAATTAATTACGAGAAAAATTAATGTACATGGTTTTGAGCCTTGTAATATTTATTAGCAATTTTATCAACTATTTTACGACTGTAGATTGCAATAACGTTTAACTATGTGTATCCGATAAATTGACATGAAAATATAGCTTACATTGAAAATAGAATTTTTTAAAGAGTTTTTTAAATGACATGTTTAACACTTCAACATGAACTGGTGTTAAATAACTAAAAATACAAAAACAAGAGAATAAAACACTTCATTAAACATTAAATTAGAAAATGAAACATTTTTAAGTACGAATATATGCATTTTAGAAACTTGAAGTAATACTACAAATCCTGTTAGCATAACATTTACTCAAAGTGTAGCTTCCTTCGGGTGCAATGGAAATACGCACCCGTGTAGAAAACTCTTCCTGTACTTCGCGTATCACACTCGGTGTTATGCGTCTGTATGCTACACAAGAATATATACTATCTGGTAAGTCTGATCCCAGATAGATTTTTATAGAGCCTGACATACCCTTTACTTAAAGATTAGTATTCTAAAATTAGTTTTGCTTCTTTCTCCGCATTATGCCAGGAAATGAAATTATAACCTATAATTTAAAATTTCAATATTTATAGGATCCCTTAACGGTTTACCGTAACGGGAAATTTTTAAGCGTGGAAAAAGGACTTGAGTCAAAATGTTTGCAGCTTCATAACTAACATAAAAAAATTCGACATTCGACGAGCAAAATTCAACTTCATAACTAACTCATGAAGGTGAATTTTGCTCGTCGAATGTCGAATTTTTTTAATTGTGCATGAAATTGTATAAAGGAAAGGTTTCTAAATATAAATGATAGGACCGGGGGACCATATAAAAACTTAAGTTTCGTAATTTTTACAGGAATTGATATATTGACTTCGATTGTTTCTAATATAATAGATTATACAATTTGGAGCATTTTTTCAATTGTAACTAAGTGTCTCTGACCAACGGTTTAGGAAATAGCCATTGGGCACCGTTAGCACTGGACTCCCGTATATTTCCCCCTGATTTACACTGGCAGTATTTTTTTCCGGCCCCGCCACTAAAACAGGTCGCGAGTGGCCACTGACTTGATGTTTCAAGGACACGCTGTCCTTGAAACATCAAGTCAGTTAAATATTTACGTAAATATTTAGTTAGTGTCATAGTAACCAAACTAAGTGAAATGTATATTAAAATTTTGCTTGCCCATTTTGGATAGCGTGACGCAAAAGATAAATTAAATTATTGAAATACATTCATTTGAATACAATATATAGACTCAGTGAAAGTGTGATATATTTGACAGTGTATTTCATAATTAAAAGCATTGTTTGAATGCGTAAATCTTCTTTAAAAAATAAAACGAAAGTAACTGTAATGAAATTTAAAAACAAATCTTTAAAAATCCCAGCAGGGTGTCAGTCATAATTTGATATCATTGTTTTTAAGACCCATATTTAAAATTCAGATAGCTAGAAAATAAAATGCTGCGTCAAAAATTTTTAACCCGTTAAGGGTTTTTGCATGGGAATATCATTACTTTTTAGGGGTATGGTCAGAAGATAATAAATTAGTTTCACGGGCGGATTTCAGAAGTTTGCTTGACACCAAGTTATGTAAATAAATATGCAAATCTGTTTTCATGTAGTATCAGAGTATTTAATTAAAAAAGTCACAAGTTAGAATTTTATAATAAGAGGCATAATACTGATTATAATCAATAATTTTTTGAGTAATTTTCTATTTATAATTTGGGTCGAGTACAAATTAGTATCCCTGCCGCCATCTTTGATTTTATTTCATTAATTTGCATTCAGTTTAATACTAAACGTAAGCAAACTTTTTACTATAATTATATAACTATTGGGTCCCATCAGTGGCCGAGCGCATAGCGCTCTGAACTGGGAGACGGAAGGTGCCTGGTTCGGAACCAGGTTGCGTCCGCCGACCTAATCGTTCGGAGTTTTCCGTGGTTTCCTCCAAAACTTAGCGTAAATATATGTTACGACCCCTTAGAAAGACCCCCACGGAGGGCACCCTACCTCTCGGCTTAGAGCCTACGTGTAGCGAATCGGCCGTAATTCTAGAACAACATCAATATATAACTTGGTTCTATTGTTTTAATAAGCATTGTGATTCTTAATTTGCATTCAGTTTAACGATAGCCGAAAGATCAGTTTCGTTAAAATTATTAATTTAATAATCTCGTTCTTAATTAATGATAATCTAGTTACTCGTTCTATTGTTTTAATGCAATGTTTGCTTTCAGTTTAAAGCTATCTCTAAGTTACATTTTTAACTATATTATGATGCACTATAAGTTTTTAACTAAGTTAATGATACATCTCAAAATTGTTAATTAAATTAATTAATGACTATAATCATTAATGAAATAGAAAATTACTCAAAAAAAATTATTGTTTCTAATCGGTTTTATGTCGCTTTTTAGGAAACTAACTTCATATTATGTTTGTTTTTTTATCAGTTGAGAATTTCATTTTTTTAGAGAACGTTTAGATGAACTACCAGTTTAAAAATTTGCGCAAAAAATTATTTATTTAAAAAAAAGTTTTAAAATATGAATTAAAATAGAATTATTCTCGAACCCCCCTGAAAGAAAAAGAAGTTTAAAATAAAATTTCCTTTAAGCTGTCGTTCTAAAAATCGAAACCTATTTCACATCCCTTGAGTAGAAACCAAAATAAACTAATTTAGTAAAGGTTCAACCCCACCCACCCTCGAAAAAAAAAAGACCAGTGTTAGAAGAAAGCAGTTGTAACTAAATACATATACGTTTTCTCCAGCGTCAGAAGAATTTCGTATGTCCGCGAGATCGGCAATGCGCATGCTGTAGGTGGAAAAGAGACTGGGTTTGCTCACATAAGCCGGGCGTATAAAGCTCCGTTTCCACTTGTGTCTTTGCTATCCCTAATTCTTTACTCACTCAAATGTCGTAACGCTAAAGCAGAATTCCGTTTCCACTAGCTTTGTAATCTCTTTTAGAATTGTACGCTTCCTCCAATGGCTATTAGCGATTTCGCGCATGCGTGTGTACAGTTTTATCTGTTTCCCATGTTTCCTTTAAATATATCTCCTTTTGTTATTTTTAAATACAGAAGAATTTCTTAAATTTGGACTGCTAATTTACTGAATTTGAATTATCAAGACGAAATTACACCTTAAAATAACAATAAATCCGCATTCGAACGAAAATGTCTTAGATTTTATTAAAAATGTTTAAAATAATAGCATCTTTCTAATGAGCAATTTGTCAGTAAATGTATTCTATTTTTAATACATTTTTCTATTTAAAAAATGTAAGTCATTTTTTTAAACTTTACCTGATTATAACGATTTTTTTTATAATACTACAGGATTTTTATAATCTGGAATTTTGTATTAAGCAGAATCGGTAAAGTCCCGTCCATTTTGAATTTGAAAAATTCTACTGTATTTATTTAAGGTACTTTCTTAGTTAGCACATATTATGCTTATTTTAGGATGATTAAAAAAAAAACTTGGTGTCAATGATTCTCATAAATTAGAGGCTTTAAAATACTAAGTTAATTGAGCTGTTTTGATAGATTTAAAAGGCAGCCACATTCTTGATAAATCTACGTACTGCTTTCACGAAGTTTCACGAAGTAAGTACTTAATAGAATATTGATATCTGCTTTTGGTGTGTTTTATAAATTTAAGAAATACATTATGTTATTAATTTAATTTCAGTTTTTTCTAACATACTAGGGGCCAAAGCCCCCAGACTCGCTACGCTCGCTTTTCGTATGCGGGATTCGGCCCCTAATCAGGTTTATTCGTAAAAAAGACATCATTTCAACAGACAAAACCCGAAGATTGGATCAGATAGAATGTTACTGAGCTAAGCTACACATTGCTTGGTTCTTGCATCTTCATTGGTACATAAAAATTTAAACTTCACACTACAGTAGACCCCCTACCCCTCATAACACGGAAGATATTTTGTTATGGGAATCCGTGTTGTACGGGTCCTGAGCTATACTCCACCTGGATTGCGGACTACGCTTATAATCGCTGGAAAAATTATTTGTACTCCTCAGAAACACAATGATATTTAATGCTGCCATTCAAAAGTTATATTAATTAGGAGCTAAAGCGTAATAAAATCAGAACATATGTTTCAGCTGTATTTTTAATAATGTAAAACCTATTTGACACCTTGCGAATTTGCCACCCATGGCGATTTTTCATTATTTGGCAACTTGCGTATATGTAAAGTTAATAAAAGCTACGGAACAGATAGAATAGCCTGCCACCCATGGCGACTTTTCATTATTTGGCGATTTACACATGCTCACAACCTATATTTACTGTTCATTTAAGGTTACCGGAAAACTGTTATCCATATTTTCATTTACATAATCGTTTGCAGATTGGCGTACTTAACACCACGAATTATACGATCTCGTCGCGCTAGCAAATATCCAAAGTGTACTATAACTGCTATAATGGCATAGTTAACGCCGCCAAATATTTCTACTGGTAGCAAATAATCCAGCTGGACGAGAACCGGCTTTAAAATAATCTGCATTTTAATTATTTTTCATTTTCAAGATATTAGTTATTCTGTTTTGGAAAAATGAATAATCGCTAATTCTAAACTCCTGTTGTCTAAGCGAACTTACTATTTGAAAATTGTCAACTTTGTGTAACACATTTTGAGTTACTTATTTCATATAGTTTTTATTTTGGCGTAAAATGGGGGTAATTCTAACTCATGTTTGTAAATTTCACGCGATTCTAGATACTTGGAAACGCTTTGTTGCAAAGGAATGAATGATTTTATGCCAAATCTGGCAACCATTATGTTTATTTTTCAGTTTTTTATTAATATCTTCTAAAATAATTCGATTTTCGAAATTTAAATCAGCTTTACAGGTTCCTCGGAATTTTTCGAATCTGTGGGAACCTTAGTCGAAATTCAAATCCCCACGGTTTAGGAGGAGATACGCTGACAAGCTTTGACAGCGCCAGCGACAGCGGCCCTTACTTTTTTTTAGAATAGAGAGACACTAAAAGCATATAACTATTTCTGAAAAGGTTGTATTGTATTGTGTTATGGTAAACCTACACGAGGAGTATTTCGTATTGCCTATGTAAGGGAGGGGGTTCTTGCACGGTTGACTTTCTTAGTGCTTCTGAAGCGTATTTACGTTACATTGTGAGAAAAAACGTCCAAAACTCCGAATTTTTAGATTATCAGCCATCTGGTAGACTAGAACCCTGGACCTTTATACTTCAGTTATCTACCATCTTCAGTATCTTAACGACTCGGCTCGGGTGGGCACAACATCTTGTTTTAGATGCCATCTCCGGCCTTTAAATGTCTAGTACAAGATATAGTGCATGTATAAATTTAGATTAATTAATCAAATTTCTATCTGAAAAATATTGAAAAAAAATTTAAATCTGGTATTTAAAGGAATGCAAAATGAAAGTGAGAAAAACTAAGATTTGGAAAGAATATTGGTCTAAAAATTATAATTCAATAATTACAATAAATTTTATATATACATGAAGAGTAAAAGAATTATTATTAAAACTAGTTAATATGTAAATCTACTATTTATTTTCCTTTGAATACTAAATAATAATTATTATTTATTAATTATGTGAACTTTCCGAAGAGAAAAAAAAATTCATTGAAATATTAATTACATATTGAATTTTCCAAATAGAGTTAATAATATTAGAAAAATAAAGACTTAATTTAATTAGAAATAGCTATCAAAATACTAGAGATATGTGAAACGAAATACTTGAAGAAAAAGTTAGGAGGGAGTTTTACCAAAAAATACTTAAATTAATTTTTTTTTATTCAAAGTCTTAACTATTTTTAATTTTTTTATTATAGCAAAATAAATTACAGAAAAAATAAGTAAAGTATATAATAATCTGTTATTATTTTTTAAAATGAAATAAAACAAAAACGACAGTAAAACAAACCCATCTCGCAAAAGAGCGACGGCGAGGATCAAACTGAAGACATGTGGTCAGAGAGCGGAAGCGGAACGTACTAGCTATCTAGGACCAAACTGGCTTACGTTATAACTTAAGTTGTACAAATCTTGTTACAGATCTACGCGACATCTCGGATAGCTGATAGAGATGAGTTCGGGCTCATTTCTTGAAGCCCGAGCCCGAGGACTTTTCATCCGAGCCCGCCCGAGCCCGAGCAATATTATTTAAGTCAGAGCCCGAGCCCGAAAGTTCAGCTAAAGATTAAAAAAAAAAATTCAATTACTTCATTGATAGAATACAATAAATTTTGCCGTTTGTGCAAATTAAAGACAAATATAGTTGCAAACTCCCAATGCACTTTTTAATTCTTTGTATCCATTCTTTATCAAAAAATGTCGGATCTCATGACTAACTGAGGAATATAAACCGCCGTTCTAAAATACCCAAAGAGCTTCACGCACCTTCTAGGCGCCCGTGCCGCTATTTTTATTTGTTTATTTATTTATTTATCTTTTATAAGTGCTTTTATTTTCCTCACAAATCACTTTTTAAAATCTGTTTCAAGCAGCATGTTCAATAAAGGAGAAATTTTTCATGAGCCCGAGCCCGAACACAATTGTGTGAATTTCAGAGCCAGAGCCCGGTTCGGGCTCGGCCTTTCGGGCTCGGGCTGAGCGCGTCTCATCTCTAATAGCTGAGAGCCAAAAGCAAAAGGAAATAGAAATATTATTAAAAGAGTGACTAATTAAAACATAAGGGATAACATATTCAAAATGAAGGATGGTGGACTTTTGTGTGTATGAAATCATAGATTGAGATTGAGCGCAGAGTCATTTCCCTTTAGATTTTTTAGGTCAATTCTTTGAATCAATTTTGTCCAGAGCTTATTTATAACAATTTGGAATACTGTGATGAAAATTCATGATTAATGAAACCAAAAAAAAAAAAAGAGCCTACTTATCCCTAAAAAATATTTTCTTAGGCTCCCTCACTTTTGCGTCCGCCAACAGCTCTGCATTCTTACTCCTTGCCTTGTTTACCACCTATCAAAGAAGATTATTTTCCGTATTTTATTGCGCGAGTTAAATAGCCCCCTCTTTGAACTGGATTAAATAAAAAAAAACGAGTTTTCCTAGCTTAACCGGCGACGTCACTCATCGAATTTGCCACCGATTAAAATCATATATTAATTGTAAAAAATTCGTTAGAGCGGATTCCGAGATCCAGAAGATACATTTTCCAAATAGCAAAAATTAGCTGTAAATATAAGTGCCGCGATGTTTTACGGTTGGTTGGTTGGGGCTGGCTGCGTCACTCGTAGAACTGTCGTTCTCCATCATCAATGCGTTTCAGCTCTTCATCGTGATTAGTTCTGACTAGGGACTTAGATTGGACAGGACCTACATCGGCAATGGGATTCCTTCCCTGAAAACGGACCCAACTACGATGCCGTCGACAGATGGCGTTGTTGATCCACCCTCTGCCTCTTTAGTGTAGGATCGCTGCGACAGAAGTTGGGTTATTATTTTTAAATAGGTGGATTAATTATTTTTTTAATTCGAGATGGCCCATAGAGCACTCTTTGCCCCCGGGTGCACTTCGGTTATGCGGGCCAAAGAAAGAAATATGCTGATCTTGGATTAAAGAACCCTAGTTTTTTCAAAGCTCCCAACGTAAGCCTTGTTTTCCTTTGTTTACACTTTTTCTAATGTTTAAATTGAAGTAATATCATAATTGTGTTTTTTGTTGTACAGTAATTATGTCTTTACTTTATATAAAATCATATTTACATGCTATTTGTTGAAAATTGCATTTTCTGTGTAAAGTATATTGCTAAATTAAAATGCAAAATTTTACAAAATTAATTAATTTAATTATTTTGCAAAATATATATTTATAATTATAAATAATTAATTATTTTGCAAAATTAAAATGAAATAAATTACTCAAACTGACAACCGGTCTTAAAACTAGAATAAAATTACACGCGTCATTTTACAAAAACATTTTCTGTCAAAAGTTAACGATTTTAAGAAATTCCTTAATCCTTTTAACCCTGAAATTGGAATTTGATCATTGCGATTAAAATTAAAACAAAAACTAGATTAAAGAAATGTATTCTAACAATGTAATATTTTTCATATAACAAGTCAGTATTATTCAGTACATTTATTCAGAACTCTTAAATTTTAATTATATTTATAGGAATAACCTAAAATGTGGAATTAATAAATGAACTTAAACATGCCAGCAAAATTAAGAATTTTTTCTGAAAGCTGCAGCATTGTTGCACTATGTATTAATTTAGGAAATCTTATTTTTATCTCTTTTTATCAATATAATACCCCTTATTTATGGTTCTGTGTAGAACCAGAACACTAAACAAGCTATTAAAAACTGGTAATTTTTATATGACTTTTATTTAACTCAGGAAATGATACACCATATTTAATACAAAAATTGCAGCATGTGCATAGTTTCAATGGCTTCCTATGGCACTTACTTATGTGTAAGCAGTACAACAGTTGTACTAGACTAATTCAACTATGTTATCCTTATTCTGTTACAGTATTAGTCTTGGTTCATCAGTTTTTATAACATTCAATTTCTCTAAAAAATATTTACTAAAATAAAGTTATTATTTGTTTATGTAATGGCCACTAGATGGCAGCATCATTTATGGGAATTAAAATGTATTTAATTTATTCGAAATTCTCATCAATATTTTCTTTATTAAACATTTATTTAATGAAAAGTCATATTCAAAACATATCTTTCTAAATTTAATTAGAGCTTACTTTAAAGTATTAAAGGCAAAAAAATGTATTAATCTTAAAAATGCAGTTCAAATAGCTACAAAAAACCTAGAGGATTACCTCAAAAACGATTTAAATATGCATACATAACTTTGATTATTTATTTTTAAAGGCGTTATTATGTTTTTCAATTTCGGAATATAAATAAATAATTAATCACATTAAAACTTTGACTTCTAATTTATGGAAAAAGCTTTCTTGATATTGTTTGCATCTATTGCCGCTAGATGGCAGTATCAGATAAACTCCTGCTCAATCTCCCAAGTCCATCCTCAACTGGTGGAAGCTGGGCTACTTTGATAGCATGGCGTTTGTTCTCCTTATCTGTAACTCCATGGTTCTGACGCATATTTTTAATTTCAGAACCCGATAAATTATTGAGCGACTTGAAAAGCCTCTCCATCAGCGGGGACGAAAGTGACGTCACCATCCGGGTACAAAGCGAAGATTTCAGACTCCACAGGGGCATCCTGGCGGCCCGTACTCCCGTGTTCAACTCCATGTTCAAGCACGACATGCAGGAGAAGGCCACGGGAGTCGTGACAATCGTCGACTGCGAAGCGGGTCCATTCCGCGCATTCGTGCAGTATCTGTACACGGGCAGTACGGGTGGGCTCTCCACAGAGAACGTGTTCGGCTTGTACAGGTTGGCGGACAAGCATGCAGTAGACGAGTTGAAAGCCAGCTGCCTGGAGTACGTGAAGCGCACCCTGTCCGTCGACACCTTTTGTGAGACTCTCGATTTGGCGCTGCAGCACGAGGAGCGGGACCTCGTCGAACACGCAACGGACTTCCTGTCTGAGAACGCGCGTGACATATTGGTCAGGGAGGACTGGCAGACTCGCATGAAAAGTAACACGAATCAAATGTGTGAATGTCTCGGGCAAGCTTTTGCTAGGAAAGACCAAAAACTGGCAGAAGCTGTAAAAAAATGATCTGAAAACTAAAATGTATTTTTTCTACATTACTCCATGCTGAGATGCCAATACAATTGTGATGATACAGTGTGTCACAAATAGGTGGTGACTGACTTTAACTCTTTATCTGTTAGAAATTAGTCGGCAGTATCAATAGAAAAAATGTTCAAAATGAGGTCGGAAATAAGACTCTTTTAACCTTCCGTTAGGTGCGTGGACTGCGATCGTAGCGTAAGTCAAATTTCTTATGTTGATATTCGAGCATAAGTCAAATTTCCTATATCAATTTCATATTTAAAATGCAGTTCCGTAAAAATGAATGCTGTCTTATAGAATGATAGCTTTCTCATATTTCTTTCTAATTTTGCGTTTTTTACAAAAACTACTCAGTTGTTGACACACCTAAAATAGGAAATTTAGCTATTACTCGAATACTCTTTTACCTGGTATGTGTGTCTCGTTCATCTACAAAAATTTACACTTTCTAAATTTGCATACGACCCCCGGACAAAACACTTCCCAGTTAGTAAAATGTGCCCCCTACACTCATGAGGTGACATACGAAATGTGAGAATTATATCTTGAAAAGAGTCAGAGACAGGAAGATAAATATAACGCTGACTTAACCCATTTGTGCCCAGATATTTTTGCGACTTTCTTAGATTTTTGCTATTACCAACAATAATAGATAAATTTCTGATGTCAGCTTCTTGAGCAAGAGATGGTTTCTTTTAAAATCATTATGTATAAAAATTAAAATGTCAATATCCTGCTTGCTCATGTTAAAATATTTTGTGGATTTGAGGTTCAATATTAGTGAATAAAGGGTAGGAAAAATAAATAACGATTTAGACTGATAGCGAAAATGCCGTCCCAAAAAAAGGGACTCTAGGCACAAATGGGTTAAACCACTTTTCGATAGCTCTCGAAGGGAAATATAATCACGTCGAAGGATCGTATTTCAGGGGTCTTACAGAAATGACGAAATAAAATCTGTTTTCTACTCTAGCAATAAAAGTTTATATTCAAAATCATATATAATCACCCGATCACCTTTCTTTAAATATATATCTGAGACACGTTGTATGATAAAAGGTTCAAAATTGGACCTCATGAGTGTAGGGGGCAGATTTTGCTTACTGGAAGTTGTTTTGTCAGGAAGTCGTCTACAACTTTAGAAAGTGTCACTTTTTGAAAATGAACGAGAGGAATATTTTCTTAACGGAGTCTTATTTACGATCCTACCTTGAACATTTTTTTGAATTGACATTGCCTACCTATCTCTAATAGATAAAGAATTAAAGCCCGTTACCCACCTGTTTGGGACAACCCTGTAATTATATATATATAATCTTTAAAAAAAAAATTTTGTATAACAGGCAGTTAAATGTTACTATTTTTTTTACTTTAATAAATATTTGGATCTTACATTTTTCAGTACAATGTTGTTTTTGAAAGAAAAGTATATGTAGTACAGGGTACCACGGTAAAATGAACAACTGAACAAGTAAAATGAACAATCCAAATAAGCAGAAATACGCATATTGTTTTTAAGAAGTCCAAGGGACGAGCCAAATCATTGAGCTATAACGAAAATTCGTTATACCGGTACTGCGAATTTTTACGATAACCAAAGCAAAAATTTGTTATGGAGGAATTTTCAAAAATGAGTGAGTTCATGCACATTTAAAAGTTATACCCAACCAATCAGATAGAGTGACATCGATTTTATTGAAATATTTCACTTACTTGAAGTGGAGATGTAATTACTATTATTATTATAATTATTTTATTTTTGTAGAAACATGGCACACTCACAGAAAAGACGACATTCTTTACTAAATAAAATGCTGCATTTTCCAAAAAAGCTAGGCATTTATGCCTAGCGTCCCTTTTTTGGGACGGCATTTTCGCTATCATTCGAAAACGTTATTTATTTTTCCTAGCCTTTATTCGCGAGTATTGAACCTCAATTCCACAAAATATTTTAATATGGCCAAGTAAGATGTTGACATTTCAATTTTTATACATAATGATTTTAAATGAAATCATACCTTGTTCAAAAAGTTAACATCAGAAATTTATCAATTACTGCTGGTGTTAGCAAAAATCGAAGAAAGTCGCAAAAATATCCAGGCACGAATGGGTTAAGATAAATCTGGATGATAAATACGGTTTCAAAGTCTCTACACTCGCTAAAGCTTTGGAAGTCTTCGAGGTTCTCATCCGAGCATTCCTGCTTGCAGACGTTGACCTGAAGGGTCTTGTTTTCTTAAATCCTACCAATAATATCATCATCATCTGTCAAAGGTTCGAAGGTTATGATAGTATTGTTACGAATTTCTGTTCATTGTTTTCTTGAATCCTACGAATACTATCATCATCATCTGTCAAAGGTTCGGAGGTTATGATAGTATTGTTACGAATTTCTGTTCATTGTTTTCTTAACCCATTTGTGCCTGGATATTTTTGCGACTTTCTTCGATTTTTACTGATATCAGAAATAATAGATAAATTTCTGATGTCAACTTCTTGAACAAGGGATGATTTCTTTTAAAATCATTATGCATAAAAATTGAAATATCAACATACTACTTGGTCATGTTAAATATTTTGTAGAGTTGAGGCTCAATACTCATGAATAAAGGCTAGGAAAAATAAATAACACTTTCGACTACTAGCGAAAATGCCGTCCCAAAAAAGGGACGCTAGGCATAAATGGGTTAAATCCTACCAATAATATCATCATCATCTGTCAAAGGTTCGGAGGTTATGATAGTATTGTTACGAATTTCTGTTCATTGTTTTCTTAAATCCTACCAATAATATCATCATCATCTGTCAAAGGTTCGGAGGTTATGATAGTATTGTTACAAATTTCTGGGTCTTTCTGCAGTTTAAAGGTTTAAACTAGTTAAAAATTCGTATTCTACGCGTCAAATAGTTAAATTTTGCACTTTATTGCATCAAAATCGGTCACCCTAGAACGGGAGATCCGGAGTATTTTGGGTTTCCCCATTGGTTTACATGTCTTTTTCTGGAACTCTCGAGAAATATGGGGCCCAGGCCTTAGCTAACCTCACTTTTGGGACTTATTTTTCTCGCCAGATTTGGCAATATTCCACCAAAAAGTCGCCAAGCTTGGCGACACTTCCGTCATTTGGCGAGTTTTTCCCAATCGGGCATGTAAAGTACATTTTCCTGCAATCGCATTACATAGTAACCTAATATTAATCTTCTATTACGCAATCAAAATCGAGTTTGTTCTACAAACTTCTGCGGATAGTTTTCTCAAGAACATTCCATAAACTTCGTCATAAACTATAAAAGCAGCGTGTTCCCCCAGTTCAGTCAGTGTTGCTTCTGCTTGCTCAGAGAGCAGATTTCCGTGAGAGAGCATAAGCTGTGTAATGGCGCTTATAGAAGCTGTATTTTTCGCTTCGTTAACCCTTTCCGGCGCAAGAACTTTTATTGTATTTCCTCGTTTTCGAAGATGCTTGGAGTAATAGTTTAATTTCTGATACCAATTTAATGAAACATGGATAAATTTTCTGTAAAATATTTATCAAATTTTCAGAAATATGCATGACACTTTATCTCGTATTATCATTTTGTTTAAATTTCATTATCTGGTAAATAGACGTAGGAAAATTGACTAATGCCTCTTGAATTTGTCATGTACAGCATAAATAGGTGGTTATAACGTCTAGCCACCGCCCGCGAAAGGGTTAAGAAGCTCTGTGCTGAAGTGCCGCGTGTAAATTCTTCATTGCTGAGACTGTTTACGATTTCCCTCGTACGTTTCCACTGAATTTTTGCCTTTCAAAGGGTTATTTTGTGTGAGAAATACAGTATCTGTGAATGCTTCGGTACTAAGCGGACTGTTGTCAGCACGTTACTGGCTGATTGTGCTTGTGATTTTTGTATAGCGATTGTTCGAAGATCTAGAAGTAATAAAGTTCGTGTTCCATCCTCAAGTGGACTCTTTACAGAACTTCTACACCTACTAGAATTTAGAACGTCGAAACCAGGAATCAAGCAAGAGTTTTCTGCAGCAGTATCATCAGAAGAAAGATTGCAAGGCTGTGGTTAAGTTATTTTCACCCTCGTCACCATCCATCCATGCTAGTATGTAGGTTCAGGCTAGCATTATCCCTTTAACGAGCAGTGTTCCCGCTCTGGGAACACCAAACTCTGACGTTTTGACTGTCGCCAGTCACGAAGAATAGATATGATTTCTATAAAAATAGTTGCCGGTGACATTGCTCCACGAGAATCCTTTTACTTTTTAGCACGTCATTTCCCGTAAAATGATTTAGTCTAAGAGCCAGCGACCGCCAGACCTTCGTCATAGTATAAAAGCTGAAACTTTCTCTGCGCATACCCCCCAACAGAGGTAGGAACCATCGGCCACTATAAAGTTTGGATGATCGTGGCTTTGTCAGGTAACAGGTGGCAAAGGTGTATAAAATGGCAGAAAATTTCGTCATTTCATAAAGCTTCATTTTTTATATGGTTCTTCTTCGCAGTACTAGAAATCACTTGATCCCTTGCCAGACACTTTTCCATCGTGGCAAACCCCCGCCAGACAACCTCAAAGTCATGGGAAACTGTTGTGTTCGTAAACTTCCCGCGACGAAGTACGTCAAGCTGTCACAAAGTGCCAAGCCCATTTTATACTGCTACTTCTGAACTTTCTTACGCGCGAACTTTCTTGCAGCGCGCTCGTAATAGAATTACGTTTTTCAAGACTTTGAGATTGTCTGGCGGGGGTTTGCCACGATGGAAAAGTGTCTGGCAAGGGATCAAGTGATTTCTAGTACTGCGAAGAAGAACAAATAAAAAAAATGAAGCTTTTTGAAATGACGAAATTTTTGGCCATTTTATACACCTTTGCAACCTGTTACCTGCCAAAGCCACGATCCTCCAAACTTTATAGTGGCCGATGGTTCCTACCTCTGTTGGGGGGTATGCGCAGAGAAAGTTTCAGCTTTTATACTATGACGTAGGTCTGGCGGTCGCTGGCTCTTGCTCTAATTATTTTTAACAGCACTGACATGCTGGATAGATTGCCAAATGCTTAAAAAAGGGCAGCCGTTGCCATCGCTCGACTTAACTACCAGCAAGATGGCGGGCGATCGAAACGTTCATCGCGTGCCACAGATCTAGAGACCTTTTTTGACGATAGCTGGCTGTGACGGCACAGCCAGCTCACGGTAAGTTTGTTAACTATGGCAACCCTGCCATACACTGACCCCATATGCAGAGCTGACGTTTGTGTTCACAAACGTCAGAGATTCGCCGAATTGGCGGTTGCTAGAGCATGTAATTTTAAATAGCATATCTTTGGTTGCTTATACTCGTGTATCTTCGGATCGAATAGATATTTATTTTTCTTTTCTTCAATCAAATCAATTTCCATTTCGACATTCCATTTCACGGACATTTTATTTTCGCACACGCTCATCCCTTTCACTACGAACGGTATGGCTGCCGCTGACTCTTCCGCCATCTTGTGTTGTGACGTAAAAAATAGGGAGCATTACGATTGGCTGGATTTCCAGCAATCTGCATTTTTTTTTGCCTCTGAACGAAAAAGTTGGAGTGCACTGTTCCCTAGGTAACCGAGGGAAATTTCCAGGAAAGAGGTTTCTGAAACTGGTTGCAGCAACCAAATCGCACGAAAATTCCTTCGTGTAATAAGGCCTTTAGAAACCTACACGGGCAGGCAGGGCCTGATTAACCTCTCAAGTGAGGGGAAGCTCAGTCTCATTTCCGGGCCTCCTGCCCCTTTTTGTTTGGGAAATGTAATATTTAATGAAGTTTTAATGATTTTATTTTATAAAAATGTATTATTCGTTAAAATGAAATTTGGTTGATTTAATTAGTTCAAATGATCTCCTTTGATAAAAATTAATTATTCCTTAATCTGAAATTTTCTTTTTATTCATTAATCTTCATAATAGTTTAGTTCATTGTAACGAGTTTTTTACAGTATTTTGGTAATTATTTTTAAAAGTAAACTAAAAACATTAACTTATGCATTTAGTCATATTTTTTATTTATGGCTTTTTCCAGGAATTCCTTGTTTCTTTTGATATCATAAATATCACATCATCAAAGTTCAGAATTAATTTTGACACTTAGAAGATGTTTAACATTGCATATTGAATGTCTGCCGACCCAATGATCCCCATAATAGAAAAAACTCTCAACTGGGGCAGATGTCCCAGGAAAAGACATCACAAACTGAACCAACCAATTTAGAAATGTTGCGACAAGAAGTATCAGACTTCTGAAAAACTTTAAAAATAGCTTTCCACTTCTCTTCATTAAAAATCTTTACAATAACTTAAGATTAAAAAACAAAATTTTGAATTTTTATCGCTGTTTTTCTGTCATTTTTAGGCCTCCCTTGAAATTCTGAGGGGAAGCTCAAGCTTCCCGAGCCTTTTCGGTAATCAGGCCCGGGTACGGGATTAATAAATCTGCTGTCAACGGGCCGGCCCAGACTCGTGTCTATTGTTAATTTTTTTTCTCTCTTCCTGCAAAAGAAAAGTGTTTTTAGAAATTGGCTTCTTAGGTGATAAATTGTGGAATCATGGGGCTATTACTCCGTTTGTTTCGAAAGACTTTGGCGTGTGGGAAAATTTTCAAATTTTGTTGCACTTAGAAAAAGGATGTCATAACCGTCTGTTTTCCTTTTGTAATACCAGTAGTGGGGCCAGAACGAGCTGATACAGTTATGTTCCGTACAGTATGATATATATATGTATAACATATAAATTAAACATCCTCCCAAAATTCAAAATTTCTATTTGCTTGCTTCAAAATTCTTCAGGGTGTAGAAACTTTCGTTTTTAACAAAGGATATGTATCAGGATCTAAATCTAATTCAAACGCAAGTAATATATCTCCCCTATTTCCCACGGTCTGCAGTCGCCATACCTCGCAAGAATTTCCTTGGGTTAGCAGGCCCGGGCAGTTTAACAACCAATAAATGCATCTCTTTTGGCACATGTGATACTGTATAGAACACGTGATCCGATGTTATATAAGTTGAAACGCAGCTCGGATCATAGATTTTTCGTGACTTCACTTGCCATGCAAAACTATGTGAAACCAGATAAAATTATGTCTTCGTAATCCCGCAAGATCTTCTTTTGGGGCTATGCCAGAGTCCCGAGCCGCCTCGCCTCTCCTGAACCTGACGACGATGTTATGACCCTGCGCCGCACCAACCACGACGTCCTCGTTATTATTTCATATATATATATATATATACAGGGTGTCCCCAAAGCAGCGCCACAACACAGCACAACCAGATTCCTCGTTGGAAGAACATAAAAATTGCCCAAAGAACTATACCTGTACGATCCATAGTTTACGAGAAAAATACGGGAAACAAAGTATGACGTCACGTCCGGTGCCAGGAAAAACAACTAGAAACATTAAATTGGATACTGGATTACATATGGGGGACTCGGTGTTCTGGCCGCTACAATCTGGCACCTACGGATTGCTTTCAATGAAAACGATAGAGAGAATTGATCTATCGAGTCCTGATTAAAACAAATAGTGATTCAGTCGTGCTGCTGAATTTATGTGGGTGCCAGATGGAACGTAAGCATTTGGCCATTACACTGCGCACGCATGCAAGCCTCGATATGCGCGGTGGAAATTTTGAGCATCATTTTATGAAAGCATATGCAAAAAAAAAAAAAAAAAAAAAAAAAAAATACTACGTTCGTGATTCCAACAAAGGCTCTTTTCGTGCACCGGAAATGACGTTTCTGCTTTTTTCTCACATTTTTCTTGAAAACTACGGGCCGTACAGTTATGGTTCTTTAGGCAATTTTTATGTGCTCCCTACAATGAATCTGGCTGTGCAGAGTTTGGGCGCTATTTTTGGGACACCCTGTATATATATATGTATATATACAGGGTGGCTATAATTAAACTGCAAGTGTTCAAGGGGTGCTGGAGAGAAAACTGCCAGGAATATTTCAGTGAAACTTGGTATCTACACGTTTCAGAACATGCGCAAGCCAAATATGCAATTAAAAAACCGCCATTTTCACCCGATAGATGGCGCTATATCGTGTTTCAATGCTTATAGACGTCCTACATGCAAATTTTAAGCCCATCGAACAGTGTAAAAACAAGACCACACTGAGTAATGGTCCATCATGGCTCTGAATAAGAAGGAACGTGCATTGTTAGTGAAGATATTCTATCAGAATGGTAGCCATTATTCAGCTACTCTGAAAGAATACCGGCGTATGAAACGATTCAGAAGAGGTCCAATGAGTGTCAATGAGTATAAATAAGGGTTTAATTGTTTTCCAAAGCATCTTTATGAATTAATTTGTGATCTTAATTTACGTTAATTTTTGATTACATGTTACTGCAAAAATTTAATTACTGAAGCGAATTGTATGGAATTTTGATAAACTGTTGTGGAGAAATTATGAGAGAATGTTGCAGAGGGCGCTGCGTCGCCGCGTTATCTGCGCGAGTGCAAGAGAGTGAATGACTGAGAGTGTTTTGAGCAGCCTTACCGAGAGGTTACGTATTAGAGATGGCTGTGTGTAACGTAATTAAATCCTATGTTTGTATATATTGTATAAAGTGAATGCTCATAATAAAATATGTATCCAAGAGAAATTTTCTTGAGTCAGAAAATTTTAGTTGAACCACCGATATTAGAGAACCCGGCTTCATGACAAATAAGTTTCTTTGTCACTGTAAATGATGTTTTATATTGTTTATATGCCTCTTAGAATGTCACTATGCTCTATCTATCTGTTTTGGAAGTTGTATAGGCCACCGGTGAACTTTGAAATACGGTACAGCGCCATCTATCGGGTAAAAATGACGATTTCTTCAATTTCCGTGAATTGAAGAAATAATTTTTCAGAGTGCTTCTTTATACACTAATTAATTCTCATTTTTCAACGAATAATTTCCGTACCCCTTGGAATATTGATTGGATTTTGTATTTTTTCATATTTGACTTGCGCATGTTCTGAAACGTGTAGATACCAAATTTCACTGGAATATTCTCGGTAGTTTTCTCTCCAGCACCCCTTGACCACTTGCAGTTTAATTATGGCCACTGTTTTATATTTTTTTTAATTCCTGGATTTTTTTTATTTCTTACACAACTATGGGCCTGTACGAGCTGAGCCGGGTCTACAAATTCAAGAATCGTCGGGCACGAGCCGGGCCGGGACTCAATTTTCAGGCCCGTGCAGGTCTCTAGTTACACTCTCAGAAAAATTCGTCTTTATACACTAATTTATCCCTCATTTTTCAACGAAAATTTCCGTACACTTTGTAAACATAATATTTCCGTGAATTCTTCTTCCCACTATCTGAAGAAGAGGGGGGGGGGATTCGTGATATTTAGAGAAGTTTCTTCAATTGACAGGAGGAAAAAAAAAAACGGGATATTCGTCAATTTAACAGACAAGTCTTCCGGGCTCAGCACTGCTGCTAGAAAAATTTCCGTAGGAATGGAAGCACATAATTTTTCGATGAGCTGCTTCTTATAACACTACTTTATTCATCATTTTCAAC
>JAWZYV010016327.1:0-44536 GCA_038373885.1 Cheiracanthium punctorium
AGAAAGACCAATATAAACCTGTTTGCTCGCTTTACCCTTCGCAATCTTGAAAGCGCCTATCAGACCTCAGTGTAAAGATTCGATCATCGGGAAAAGATGAACATGCGAAAAATTAAGGATGATCAGTAATGATCAGGCGATGAATAGCCGATGCACCGATCATAGGCCTGGTAAAGCCCGAGCAAAGATTGCTGCTAGGGCACATTCTTGACCATTCAAACGGTCGCTATGAAAATCAGTATACATAGCTATTTGAACAATGAGAATATTTTGGCGTTATCCATTTTGCTATAACTCGCCACTTGACGGCACTGTAGAATATCATTACTTTAATTAAGCACTAGATGGCGCTGCAGTGTATCACTTCTTGACTGTGCAACTGATCGCTATGAAAATAGGTATACATAGGTATTTGAACACGGGGAAGAGTTTCGCGTTAGATGTCGCGTCAACACATGAACTTCAGGGCTGTCCAGCCGATCGTCCTGAAATTTCGTATTCATCGATATCTGAATGCGAAGAATATTTTCGCCGTATCCGTTTTGCTAAAACTCGCCACTAGATTGCGCTACGCCGCATGGCCTTCTGCGCCGTACAAACGATTGCCTTGAAATTCGGTATGCATGGTTATTGAACACAATATAATGCGTTACTATTTTGCTATATCTCTTTATTACAATGAATAGTAATCACCACAAATCGTAATATCAAAGAGTCCATTCATTCCCGTGCGAAGAACGGCTACTTCAGCTGGTAATTTTATAAAAATACATAAGCTTTGATTAAAACATACCATTTCATATTTAAAATATGACTGTAGTTAAAATCATTTGTAAAATTTAAAAAATTGGCCCTATATTTATTTGCGCGAAGATTGCCCTGGTATTTTGATCTCAATGTCTGATAGATATTTTTGAGGCTCCCAATAGTATAGGGGGATAGGGGGGGGTCACCCCCCATGAGGAATTTTTTGCCATACGAAATGTATATTCTTCACTTCCTTACACACACATATACATGTATGCGAGTTGCAGTAGTCGTACCCCCCCCCATGAAAAAGTTCTGGCTATGCCACTGTTGTGGATACATTTTAAATATAACTTGCAACTTTTTACACTAGTTTTGACTTGCAATTTAATAATAATATTGAGTAATTAAGTAAATAAACATTAAAAAATGAAAACGTTATGAAAATTTCTAAAAATAATTTCTTGTCAATATTAGGAATACATTACAAATATTTTCGATGTTTACCTAATATTGTGGATACATTTTAAGTACATTTGGGCTAAATATTAAATTCCCACTATGTAAAACTACTGGTTTGTGTTTTCAAAGCCCAAAGTTACCATTTAAAAATTTATTGGTAGTGGAACTACTTCAGAATCAGAAATATTTCCAATATATACCTAATATTGTGGATATACTTCATATGTTAATTTAAAAATGTTAGAGTATAAAATATTTTTTCCATATCTACAATGCCACCTATTCTCTCCTGCGAAGCACTGCACCGGGGAACAAACTCTCACTACTGGCCACTTTGGAGGATGTGACGTCACTCCCCCCCCCCCACCTTCTCTCCGAGCGTAGGAGGCGAAGGGTTGTGTATGTACTTTTTCTTCCCTCTTCTTCTGCTTCTCCCGGCGGATGCGCGATGTGAGAGCAGCTTTGCTCAAAGTTTACTGAATGTTTTTATTGTGATGTATTTTAATTGTTTCGTGGCGTATCTTTATTAAATGTATGTTCTCCAAACATGGATTTGTGTTTCGTCAGTGATTACTTCCAGTACCTCACAGGTTATGTCACACAGTCCGCAGACCAGATCGCTGAATGGAGAAAACTGATTTTCTTTGTCTGTGTGGAGAACACGCTTGGAAATTGCTTCGTTCGGAGCGTCGCGAATTGAGCTTTTAAGTAAAGACAATTACGAAACGTGGAGAATTTTGATGAAAGCGGTACTGATCAAGAATGGAAATTGGAAATACGTAAATGGAACACACAAGAAACCAGTAATTGATGCCGCAGATCCGAAAACAGAAGAAGCGTATGATTTGTGGATTGAAAATGATGAAAGGGCGAAATCGGACATTATATTATGTATCTCCTCGTCCGAATTAAAGCAAATCAAGAACTGTGAAAGTTCCAACGACATATGGAGAAAATTAGAGGAGATATACATGTCAAAAGGTCCCGCTAGAAAAGCGTCGCTGCTAAAATCTCTCATTCAGCTAAAGATGCCAGACGGATCGAGAGATGTTCGAGGACACCTGGAAAAATTCTTCGACATTGTGGATAAGCTTTCCGAGATGGAAATAAGAATTGATGAAGACTTGTTATCCGTGATGATGCTATACAGTCTACCATCGACGTTTGAAAATTTCCGGTGTGCCATAGAGTCCCGAGATGAATTGCCTAAACCAGAAATACTTCGGATAAAAATCGTGGAAGAGGGCGACGCCAGACCGGATACTGACCGATCGGAAGTTGGAGCGTTTGCGGCGAAGCATCTAAAGCAAAAATCATCATGGAAAACCGCTAAAAGTGTGAAAAATGATATAAAGAAAAATGATTTCTCCAAAATAAGATGTTTCACTTGCGGAAAAATGGGATATCGGTCATCTCAGTGTTATGCAAAGAAACAAGCAACAGGTTTCATGACAGATGTTATATCAAACACTGCAGATAGCAGGATTTTCTCTAACGGTGAGGCAAAAGAAATGTGGTGCCTCGACAGCGGGTGCACAGCTCACTTGTGCAATGATGAATCGAAATTTGTTTGCATCGAAAAATCTGAAGTTGCAGAGCTAAAACTAGCTAATACTCAGACAACTAAAGTGACTGGAACAGGAAATGTTGCAGTGAAAACCAAGATCGACGGAAAAGTGGAAGATATCGTCGTTCACGACAGTTTGCTGATACCTGACTTGAGAACGAACTTGTTATCCGTTGCAAAGCTATGCGATAAAGGATTTACTGTGACTTTCACGAACTCTGGTGCAACGATTGAAAATTCTAACTCTAAATTTATTGCTGATCGGAAAGACAATCTTTATTATCTAAAAGTATGTAATGAGAATGCCAATCATGTAAGTGAATCCATTGATACAAAAAGCAAGGTTTGTGATATAACAAGGTGGCATTGTAGAATGGGACACCTTAATTTGAAAGATTTTATAGATTCAGCAAGTAAAGGTAATATTAGGGGTTTAAATATTGCGAAACCATCGGATGAATTTAATTGCGAAGTGTGTGCATTAAACAAATTATCGAGAGCGCCTTTCCCTAAAAAGTCAGAGAGAGTTAGAATTTGTTAGAAGTTATACATTCAGATCTTTGTGGCCCATTTCGGATTCCTTCAGTAGGTAAGTCTCTTTATTTTATGACTTTCATTGATGAGTATTCGCGCTATTGTGCAGTTAAATTTTTGGAAAATAAAAGCGAAGCTCTATCAGCATTCAAGGAAATTAAATGTCTTTGGGAAAATCAAAAGTCTAGGAAAATTAAAGTTTTTATGAGTGATAATGGACGAGAATTTATAAACAGGGAATTTGAAAATTTATTAAAATTGCAGGGAGTTCAACATAGGTTGTCTGTTCCGTATTGCCCTTAACAATCTGGGATAGCGGAGCGAAAAAATAGATCGTTGGTTGAAACAGCCAGATGCATGTTATCGCAAGCTAATTCACCGCTTTATTTATGGGCAGAAGCTATAAATACCGCTAATTATGTTAGAAATAGATGTCCTACAAAAGCAATTAATGGAAAAACTCCTTATGAGTTATGGAATGAGGTAACCTTCAATGTCAGTTACTTTAAAATATTTGGTTGTACAGCATTCTGTTTAAATGATAAACCAAAACACAAATTTTCAGCTAGATCAAGGAAAGGGATATTTGTAGGTTATTCAGATAACTCTAAAGCGTTCCGCATTTATTTACCAGATGAAAGAAAAGTAATTATTTCTCGGAGCGTTAAATTTTTTGAAACGTTTGATAGTAGTGTTAATCCTTCTGTACTAGATGAAATCATAGCTGAGGAAAACATCCCCATAATTTTTGAAAATGAGTTCTCGAGCCAAGACCCTACGGGTAAAAATGAACGAGGGGGGACATTTGAAACCGAAACCCAACCCCCGGTTAGTGATGACTCCCCTATCCGAAGCGAGGTCGAATCCCCTATCCCTAGCGAGGAAAAACGAGAGGCAAAGGAAAATGTCTTATCGCTCCGAAATCGAGATGTTGTGCGCGCGAAGGACCCGAGTGAGGGGGAAATTGCAGGTGTTGTTAACAACTGTAGTTCCGAAATTCCTATAAGCGATGCGCTAAAGGGCTCGGAGGCGAAGTTATGGTACGAAGCCTTAGTTAGGGAGCTAAAGAGCATAATAAAAAATGAGACGTTTGAATTGGTAGATCGACCCAAATCTGGAAAATGTATTGGTAGTCAATTTATTCATAATAACAAATATAACGCAGATGGAACGCATTTAAAATGCAAGGCGCGACTAATTGCGAAAGATTTCAATCAGAAACCTGGGATAGATTTTAATGAAACTTTTGCGCCTGTCGCAAGACAAGGGTCTATTCGCCTTATGGCTGCCTTATCAGTAAATTTGGGAATGCAAATTCACCAATTCGACGTAACCACAGCTTATTTAAATGGGAACTTGGAGGAAGAAATTTTTATGGAATGCCCTAAATATTTCAGAGAAACATTAGAGCAATTAATTTTGCAGGAAAAACCTAATAGCGAATACTATAGAAAAAGTAAGAAAATGCCAGAAATCCTTGACGAAGGGGACAAAGTTCTTTATTTGAAAAAATCACTATACGGGCTAAAGCAAGCGGGCAGGTGTTGGAATGTCAAAGTAAATGATATTTTAAACAATTTTGGAGGAAAAAGATCTGATGCCGACCCTTGCATGTATTATATTAAAAGTGATAAAGGACAAACTGTAATTGTAATTTATGTTGATGACATTTTATTCATGTCGCAAGACCCAAGCATGATAGGAAAGTTTAAAAACCACCTAGAAAGGGAATTGGAAATAAAATTTGAGGGCTTGGTTAAATATTGTTATTGTTTAGGAATAAATTTTCAACAGAATGATGGATCAATTACAATGAGCCAAGAAAGTTATATCAAAGAGCTATTGGATCGGTTTGGTATGGCAGAAGCAAAGACGGTAAGTTACCCCATGGTCGTAAGCATTAAATTGAAAAATGGAGAAAAATGCGACGATGAATATCCCTACCGAGAATTAGTAGGGGGGTTAATGTATTTGGCAACATCCACCCGACCTGACATTTCTCATGCCGTTAGCCAACTTAGCCAGTTCTTAAATTGCTACGATAAGACCCATTGGACTGCTGCAAAGCGTGTCCTGCGATATCTTAAGGGAACTATTAATTATGGGCTGAAATTTAGGAATACTAACGATCCCTTATATGGTTATGCAGATGCTGACTGGGGTAATTGTACTGATGATCGGAAATCATATACAGGTTATTGTTTTATAATGAGTGGTAGTACGATAAGTTGGGAAAGTCGGAAGCAGTGTACTGTAGCGCTGTCTTCTACTGAGGCTGAGTACATGGCTCTTTCTGAAAGTACTAAAGAAGTACTTTACCTAAGTAAAATTCTAAATGAGATTGGTATTTCAAAAATTGGAAAAGTAAGAATACTAACTGATAATATAGGTGCCATTAAATTATCAGAGAATCCCGTGTTTCATAAGAGAACCAAACATATAGATGTGAGGCATCATTTCATAAGGGAAACAAGAAATAGTGGAAAAATCGAAATAGCACATGTTTCCACCGAAAATATGGGTGCGGATGTGCTTACAAAACCACTATCAACTGCTAAGCACACTAATTGTATTAATATAATTGGTGTAGGTGATGTGAAAATTTTTTCGATAGAATAGGTTGACATTGTGGGGGGGGTGGTGTTAGAGTATAAAATATTTTTTCCATATCTACAATGCCACCTATTCTCTCCTGCGAAGCACTGCACCGGGGAACAAACTCTCGGCGAAGGAGGCGGCAAACTAGGAGGCGAAGGGTTGTGTATGTACTTTTTCTTCCCTCTTCTTCTGTTTCTCCCGGCGGATGCGCGATGTGAGAGAAGTTTTGCTCAAAGTTTACTGAATGTTTTTATTGTGATGTATTTTAATTGTTTCGTGGCGTATCTTTATTAAATGTATGTTCTCCAAACATGGATTTGTGTTTCGTCAGTGATTACTTCCAGTACCTCACAAAAAATTCAATATGAAAACGATTATTTTGAATTTAAATCCAGGTAAAAAATAAATTATAATAATATGAGAATTTTATTTACCAATATTGATTTAGTAGAAGACTCAAACTCTGGAGAACTAAAATCTATGCTGTTTGCCCAGTGTCAATAATGAAATGTAGCTTGCCATCTGCAAATTCAGAAAACCACAGTATAATCACACAGTAAAATTAAATTCTTGAAGAAAATGATATTTTAGTATTTTTGAACTCTGATAAGAACACTGATAGCCTTTAGATGATTGACAGTGACAAAATTGACACTGTATTATAATCCTAAGATAGTCTCTGACAGCAAAAATTCTGAAAAAGAAAGATAGAGAAAATAATGCAGGTAAATTTTTATAGAAACCGTAAAATACGCATAGTTCCAGCCAAAATAAGATTTCCAGAAGGTGACATTTAGCTGTAGAATGACCAAGATAAATTAGTGTCAGTCGAAAAGTATTCTTTTTTCTCACTTTTGAGACATCTCCGTAGCATTTGGTGACAAATGGTAAAATGTTTTACTTGTGATATCTTGATAAAACCATCACTTAGAGACATTCTTTATTTACCTCCTTAGACACAGAAAAATGTTTTTCCAAATATGTTATATGAAAAGGGGGACAATATGAAAATTAAATTTAGTATTTTTGTATGTTTACTGTGCCTAGTAAAAAATTGCTATATCTGGAAACTACTGTAAATTTGTCAAATTTTACTATTTCAATTACTCATAGTTTAAGAGATAACCACAGTAGCATTATTACACTCATTTTTAGTCACCTGGTATAATTGACACAAAAATTTCAAATAATCCCTTAACAATGGCATTTTGCTTTATTGTGCATTTATTTTACAAAAGAAGCTTTCTTTTCCCCTCCTAAAAAGATTCCTGTATCTGCCACTGAAATTATTAGTTATTACAAGGCTGGTGCTTTTGAAAGCAAAAATGTGATTTTACAAATGTATGTAAAGAAAACTAACTACATTTTATTATTTTACTTAACTTTTCAATATTTAGAATAATTTGTAAACTTAATGTTGTGCACTTATTTTTAATAGGTGAATAAGAATAAATAATTTTAAAGTTTCTTTGCACAATTTAAATTTATTTTTTCATTTGTATCATAAATTAATTTTAAAGTATACTTTGGCTCTGTTAAGAAGCATTTCCTCCCCCCCCCCCTTATTTGTTTTAATATGCTCCCTTACACTCACTCACTGGGCCACAACATTCAAGCAGTTATTATGTCCTCAACCAGGGCTTAATTTACACGGAAACTTACGACAGCTCAGCTTCTGTGTTTAACTAACTAGTTTTATTAAACGAACTAGCTGAAGTACCCGTCCTCGACGGGTTAGTGAATGCAAATTTCCAAAAAGCAAGAACTTTCGTCAGCATTGTAGGAGTACACAGAATGGATGTAGGATGTTGCCAAAGTAAAGAAAGCGAAGCTATAATTTTTATGTATTGTTAAAATATTACAGGTTAGAGAGTAACTAAGTAATATCATTTCATTCGTTTCATTCGTTTTAGTTGTAATTATGTGATGCGCGAACGAATATTTACGCATATTGAAATAATTTTCGCAAAATCTCAAAATCTAATCAAAATTTTGGAAAAATTGGAAGCCTAGAATTTAAGTTGAGTGACAAACTATCATGTCACCCAAATTCGTTTCATTCCCTGCAGTCTTTATTTCGTGATGCTGGAACAAATTTTCAGCATTTTAAAACGATTTTCGCAAAATCTCAAAATGTAATCAAAATAATTTTAAAATTCAACGCCTATAAATTAAGATTAGCAACTACCTATCATATCACTAAATTTCGTATTAGTCGTTATTACGTGATGTTTGAAGAAATATAAACGTATTTTGAGAGAATTTTCACAAAATCTCAAAATCTAATAAAAATGTTTAAAAAATTTGGACTCCTATAGTTTATGTTGAGCAACCAACTATCGTGTGACCCAATTTCATATCATTCGCTTTAGTCGCTATTACGTAATGCGGGAACAAAGATTCACTCAGTTTTAAACGATTTTCACAAAATCTCGAAATCTGATCGACTTTTTTTAATTAGATGCTTATAGTTTAAGGTGAGTGACCACTTATCATTTCACCAAATATCATTTTTTCACCTTTGCATTTATTACGTGATGTGCGAACGCAAATTTACGCAGTTTGAAATAATTTTCGCAAAATTTCAAAATCTAATCAAGATTTTTTTTTAATTCGACGCCTATGTTTTAAGTTGAGTGACCACCTATCATGACACCCAATTTCATATCATTCGCTTCAGTCGTTCTTACGTGATGCTTGAACACAAATTTACGCAGTTTGAAAGGATTTCCGCAAAATCTCAAAATCTAATCAAGATTTTTTAGATATTGGACGCCTATGTTTTAAGTTGAGTGACCACCTCTCATGAACCCCAATTTCATATCATTCGATTCAGTCGTTTTTACGTGATGCTTGAACACAAATTTACGCAGTTTGAAAGGATTTTCGCAAAATCTCAAAATCCAATCAAGATTTTTTAAAAATTCGCCGCCTATATTTTAAGTTGAGTGACCACCTATCATGACACCTAATTTCATATCATTCGCATTAGTCGTTTTTACGTGATGCTTGAACACAAATTTACGCAGTTTGAAACGATTTTCGCAAAATCTGAAAATCTAATCAAGATTTTTTAAAAATTCGGCTCCTATGTTTTAAGTTGAGTGACCACCTATCATGACACCCAATTTCATGTCATTCGCTTAAGTCGTTTTTACGTGATGCTTAAACAAAAAACGCGTCACGGACAGAATGACTGAATGACAGAATAACAGACAGACAAACTTTTTTTTGAGGGTCGCATCGGATTCCCGGGTGCTTGAAACGGATAGAAATCGCAAAATTTTTGAATTCCAAGAAATGTACAGACAAAAGTCTAATTTTATTTATATAGATATCCTTGACCAGTTAACATTTTTATCCGATAATATTGAAACATAAAATAATTGTAGTCATGAAAACAATTTCCCGAAACATTTTTTTGGTTCTTGTAACTTTCAATGCTAAACTTTCTGTACAAAGTACTTTAAAAAATAAATAAGGATAAACTATGATCAAGGATTGGTAACAAGTTATTAAATATAATATTACGACACTTACCTTTTTGCCTGTAAAATTAAACTTACTGTAACTATTGAATTACTTCCAAACAGGGCACAAAATTTAGTATATCCGTCATGTATGTTATCCTGTTCAACACATACGTGCTACAACAGAGATATATAGCCATGCATAAAGAAGTGAACAGTTGGATTCCCCTCCTGCCTTCAACTGTTTACTAGTGAGCAGAGCATTCCATTAGAGGCAATCTGGAGCGTCGGTAATAAATAAACCACTTGACTATGCTCTAGGAGACATTGCTAGACATTGGGCTTATCTTGGTTTGCTTTTCCATTCCCTCTCTTTTCTGATTTGAACGCTTTTTTATTCTTAATTATTTTTTGCGTTGAAAATAAGTAAGTAAATTCTGATCTTTCCTATTTATTTTCTTGTTTCTATTGTTCCACAGATGAGGGGAGATTTGGCCAGAGCACTGTGGATCTACTACGCCCGCGTTTTTTTTTTCTTTTTTTTTGTAAGAAGAGGCGGGATAAAAATATTTACATTGAAGAGATTAATCATTTAGGTGTAAAGGATGAAAAAAAAGTGTTGTTGAGGGGTTAAACATTTTTGTCTGATTGTAGTGTACTGTACTTGGGAATAGCGAATAAACAATTTTTCACACAAATGTGAGAAAAAAAAAACAATATGCTTCAGTATCATAGAATTTTTTAAAGACATACATATTCTATGTATAATATATAAAGTATCTCAAAAAGAAAAACATCAAAACTGCATAAATTAATTTTTGTGTGTTAAAAAATATGATAATTCCTAAATTTGAAAAAAGTATAACAGACATGAAATTTTATTTATAAAAAATATTGGATGTAATTTTGTATTAAATGTTTAATCAGTCTATTTTTTTAATTAATTTTCACATTTTAATGCGCAGTTTGCATAAAAACAAATTAAATATCATGTAGGAAGTGTGTGTGGTGGGAGCTGGGTTCGATCTGCCGAACAATAAACCTAGTTCACCCCCTTCATGGAATCATTACTCTGACCAATCACAGACGAGCTTTCAAAGCTGGCTGAGACAACTCCAGAGTCAAGTAACCCTGGGCGGAAATAAGTTGGTGAATACAGTTTCCGAGTTGTCTCCGAGTCAAACCGGCAATGCAGGTTTCCCAACTCTCGGATGATGGCGGGCTACTCACAGTTTGGTGAATACGGCCCTAAGAGTGACATTGTCTCACTCTTGCAGTTAGGGTGACAGAATCCTATCGATGAAGAGTCATAATACAGTTTTCTCACTCTTATCTCACTCTACCAGGGATCATTTGCCGGTGACTTTTTCTAAGAGTGACAATGTCACTCTAAATTTTTAAGAGAGTACATATATAGATAGATTGCATACATTTTAGAAATATTTTAGAGATAGATAGATTGCATGTCTGCATAATTTTTTAAAAATGTTTATTACATGATATTTTCTAAGCAAATATGGCTTCTAGGTAAAGTTTTATTTGTGAAAAGTAAATTTTTCGAGAAAAAGAAAACCTGAAAAAACTGTTTTTCTCCACATCTTCAAAATTTCCCGAAATTTTACCTCTCTAGTTATAATTGATATTATTTTTCCTGTGAAACATTTAATTTTATACTTGTACTTGATTTCTAGAATGCTTACATGATTTTAAGCAAGTATTACAGCAAAGTTTTTTCAAGTGGAAGAGAGAGTGAGAAAAGAAAGCTCTTCAGATGATTAGGTATTTGTACTTTCTTTATTTTCTAAATTATTATTCTGTGTTCCCCTTGCAAAATTTTTTGTTTGTCCAAATTGAACGTCTGTCAGTTTTATAGTGTTTAAAACTTAAGAAATCATTATGCTGTTTGTGTAAGTTGAAAACTTGATACTTAATAATATGCGTATAGCGATTTATTGCATGTATCAGAATTGTTTATTAAATACCGTATTTACTCGCTTATACGTCGATCCCACGTACAAGTCGACGCCCCACTTTCCCGATCAAGAAATTTGAATTTTTTAAAATCCCATGTATAAGTCGCCCCCCCCCCCAATTTCCCGGTCCAGAAATTAAATTTTCTTTTAAAATACATTCATTCAAAATCATCGGGCAAAAAAATGAAAGCACTAAATATGCAATAATAAAGATAACAATATACAAAAGTAGTATACAAAATTAAACTGATGATTAATAGTATTAAATACATAACTGATAGGGTAAAGTAGTTATATACAGAGTTAAATTGATTTAAGATCCAATTCAGTATTGGACTTGCCAGACAATTCACAAAATTCCTTCGTCGTCGTTGGATCATCTTGATAAATGTTTTCAATCTCTGTTTCGCTGCATTCTTCCTGGCATTGAAACCGGCAACTTATACGCGGGTAAATACGGTTATAAATTCATTACTATAAAATAAACTCTAAGTGCCTGTTCATTGTTCTTTTATTCACTAGGGTTGGAAAGTTATTATAATTTTTTTATTTGTAATGTTGTCAAATGTGGTTTTGAAATCCTTATTACCTGTTATTAATTTACATCTGTAAATAAATTGAATTCATAAATGGTTAATTTACTTTGTACTCCCCCATTAGATCTGTCACTGCTCATTTAAAATTGTATCTGAAAAAAAATATTTCTGTAGTGATATTTTCTGATCTTTATATGTTTTTAAAGTTGCATGAAATTAATTGGCATAACAGGAAATTCTAGTGCCCTTCTGCCAAAAATTTCTGTGAGTTTTAGTTTTACACAGTCTGCAGAGATTGTTTGTACATGATAGCACAAAATATTCCTCTGTTTAGTTGTCAATGAGTTTAAAATAGCTATGTTTTATTGTATTTAAAACTTTCTTGTGTTTACCCATAATTTATCAAGAAAAATGAATTGAATCTTAAAAGCAGTTTGACTACTTTTCAATTTTTTATAACACATTAGAGGTCAAGAATTATTTTTTGTTTATTCAGCACGCATAAAAATATTATTATTATTATTATTATTATTATTTCTTTTTTCACGCAAATATGCTTTTCTCTCAGTTAAGATGAAACTAAGAATTTTATATCTAAATTGCATTAATGGCAACAATACTTTTGCTATTACAGTAGTCTTAAAAGTAAGGAAACTGTTTAGGTTGCATTCTAAAAAATGCGAAGTTTTGATCAGTGTTTTAGAAGCAGCTTATATAAATTATTTAAAACATACAATTTTTTTATTTCTGTCAAATTAAAGGTGTAATTTTTATTACTTATGCTTACATTTTATTGTTAAAAGGACAATTAAACGAGCAATATTAGCTAAACTGCTCTCATTTTTAAGAATTTGCTTATAAGAAATTAATGTGGATATTTAAGAGATGTATATAATTTGTATATTTACATTAAAAAATTAAGAACAGAATTTCCACTCAAATTAGTGTGTATAATTATTTCTTTTAAGTTTAGTGAAATCTGTTTATTTAGAGGAAGAACAAGTTTATTATTATTGTTTAAATAAGATCTGTAGATCATTTCTTTATAACAAAGCTTTAAAAAGTAATGTACTTTAAAGAAGCTTCAGTGATCATGTAGATCTGTAATATTATAAATCTTTCGTTTCTTCCAAAAATTACAGTAATTAATTGCAGTGGGAATCCATGTAGTGTTTTCAGTCATGATTTGCTGCAGTTGGCTAAATGTGCTATTGCGATGCTACATGCCACGATGAAAAGATCCAAGATGGTATCCGTGCTCGTAAATCTTACTCCCGCAAATAGGGATGGATTAATGCAATTTTTTTTATGGGGGGGGGCAGCTAGTTGGAATTTATGGAAGTAAAATAGGATTGTTTACATTTGACGTTTATGACGACTCTTTATTTAAGAATAACCCAGATTCAATGAGGAAATCGGAAATACTTTGATTGTATAATGTTAAGTTTATGGGAGTATAACTCGCTTTTAACAAGTAAAACCTGGTTATATCGAGGAATATTTTTGTGATTTATAAAATTTCTACTGACTTCCACCCCACCAGCTCTGATAATCCTTTCTTAGAAAAAATCTTTTAACATTCCAAAGTCAATAAAGACGACGATGATAACGAAGAATACAAGAAACTACAAAGGGAGCTTACCTGACCATGGGCACGTGGGACAGTCTGACGTTGGATAAACCTTCAAAAGAAAAAAAAAATCCGTTCTCTCTCCTAAGATTATGTTTTCATGGCGCCCCTAAATATATAGCGCCCCGGGCAGCTGCCCGAGTTGCCGGTACCTTGAGCCGGCATTGGTTGGAGGTCTAAACCGCATTGAATATGTATGCTAAACCTGTGGGGCCGTTTATCACCCATTTCAGTTAACCTGCATTACTAATACTGAAAAATGTGAGAAAATATGAATCTATTCACTCTGGAGATCCACCGACCACCGAGAGTGACATTAATTGTTTCAGAGTAATTTAGTTAGTAATGAAGACAGTAAAATAAATATTTTGTTGACCAACTACCTATTTAAAATTTGGAAAAGAAGCCCACAGTGGAAGTGGGGGGGGGGGGATGACTTAAAGCTTAGGTCAAATTAAATAAAATCAATAATTTTATACTCAAGTTAAATTAACCAAAATGTATGTTTGAATATTTTTCTTCACATTAAGTCCATTAATTTAATATAAGAGGGCATTTCATTAGTCATTGCTGCCAATTTGATTTGTCGCTAAATTTAACAACTTTTCACTGTATTTAAGGAATAAGTATTTAGAGAATAAATTTTTTGGAAAGTGACATTTTTGATGACCTTGCTCTCTAATTTAGAGATTCAGATGAATCTGGAGTATTGTTTCAAACTTTCTAAGATTTAAATATCTAATCAGTACTACTTTAGAAAAGAAATGATGCGATGAAATGTTTAAGAATGGATCGTGGATGAACATACATATCAGGGACGTAGCCAGAGAATAGGCGATGGAGGCCTCGGCCTCTTCCGAAATTCATACTTTTCTTAATTGGATGTCAATAATCAAGCTTTTTCGTAGAAATGCTATCTTAATTAGAAATGCCTCCTTTTGGACCCGCCCCGATTTATCTTTTTTTTTTCTGGTTATGTGCCCGAGACGTACATTTCAATCATCCAATTTCATGTGTACTTTTATCCGCTTTTATATTGTAAATATTCAAATATAGTATGAGTGCTATTTTAAGTATGAGGGTTCTATTAGAAAATAGAGCAACATCCATTCGAAATCTATTATTAATTTCAGTTGGTACTTTTTTTGGAATTAACCCCTTATTGGTAGGATATTTTTCGAAATTATTATTATTATTATTTTCCATAGTTACCAACCCTTACCGAACACATCTAACCGCGTTTTGGAAACAGTAAATTTTTAATACCTTTTCAAAATGTTAACCAACCCACACGTACATTTGGAAATTAAATATGGTATTCAGTTGTCCACGATCTTTTTCAATATTCTAACATAAAAATCACTGTATATATAAAGTGGTTAATTATATTCTCTAAATGTTATCAACTGTACGTCGCATGGCACGCGCCGTCGAAGAAGAAGGGGTTGAGATCGATTAATGTGTTTGAAATATTTTATATTCCTAATTTTCAATAAACACAGTTTTAAAAGTATTGACTTTTTCTACTTCAGAATAGCTGTTTCATCTGACTGCAGAACTCCGCTTACTCTAAATACTCATTTATTGCTTAAGGATTAAATTGCGTAAATATAAGTTACGGGAACAATCAAAATGCATTTAAAACTTTTATAAATGTGTAACTTAACATAATTTAAAACTTTTTGACGAAAATTATCTAATTATTTGCAGTCTCGGCTATTATAAACAAAATAACGACTTACCTTTTTTCAAACGTAGAAAACGCGATGATAAAATTGGGAAAGCTTAATCCATAATTTAGGCCCGTGAAGTCATAAACTTCAAGAAAAATCTTTCAAAATATATATAACATATACACAAAAGTTAATAGACTTGTACAAAGTCTAATACAAGCAGACACTTCCAAAGGCTCAACTTCGGTTAGTAACTTTGAGAGAAGGAAAAACTGCAAAATAGGATTTGACCAACACTTTTGCACAGTTCTAAACGGGGAAAAAATGTTCCCATGCTTGCAAAGGTAACCAAATGCAGGTCATTTTTTATTCTTTGTGTACTCTTATCTTCAAATTAATACCAGACGCGTGAAACGTACTTCGTATCAACAAAGTTAGTTTAGAGGGGGCCCCACAGCCACAGGCATTAATCAATCAATCCTTGGTGTTGATAACATAAAGGCCTCTTCCGCTGTTCTCCGCGTTTCGGTTTTTTTCAAAGAATTCGATAATGAGCGGTCGTTATGACCAATGGTCCAGATCTGATAATTGTATTTTTCTCTAACTGATGTTTTCGCTCTTTCCACGGTGAAAGGTGCGAAGTGACATTTGACCAGAGCTGGGGTGTACTGTCAAAGAATACTGTTCGTAGAAAGACACTTTTATAAATGATGTTTAGCTCTGAAAGATGCAGAGACAAGACTATCAGTCTACTTTAAAGAAATCTTTTATATTTTTCACGATAAGAGAGAGTGACATAATAAAAAATATAGAACGGATTTGGGGGCCCCTCTGAAACCGGGGCCCAGGTGCCTTGCATCCGCAGCACCCCCCCCCCCCTGTGGCCGGCCCTGGAAGTGGTCTTCAGAGCATTTTTCAACTGTTGAAAACAATCTGTCTGCAGAAGATCATTCTGTTTCTGCAAAAATGTCGCTGTGTTGTCCTGTTTCTGCCATGGGGGCAGTACATGTTATTACCCATACATTTGAGTTGAGCTAAAATTATTAGAAAAGTTATAAATCCTTATAGTAATGAAAGAACAGTAAATTTGGTGGAGGAGGTCCTGAGCAGGGTTCGAAAAAACCCGGGTGCCAGGTCGCCCAGCAGATGACTAAAAAATATCGCTTGGCGACTAGCTTTTTTTTAATCAATATAATTCAATATATGTGCGGCTCTTAAAACTTTTTGACGGCACTAAGATTTTCCAAATTTTTTTGGCCCCCTGGTTCTGTGTATCTGTTATGCGAAGGCATAACATTTTTCAATCATGCTCTGGAAAAGGTGAAGTTTAATACCTCACAAGTATATGCGAAGTTTTTAAGATTACTGCAAGTTTTTTCCCTCAAAGTTCCCAGAGTTCATTCACACCGGGACCGCACAGACATCGAATTTTCAGAGAAGAAGACCACACTGGGTGATATCATATTTCAGTAAACAGCAACGGTTTCGCAAGGATAATCTTTTCGCCAGACACAGACGGTTTCGCAAATTTTCAGGTTTACAAGGAAAAGGGATGCCCCATGTGATTTTTATCTCCATTGGCTACAATTAAAAATATGCAGTGGATACTTTGACATTGAGCCAAAAACATAAGAATTAGCCAAATTATCGTAAGTCAAGCTACAGAACTTCCGTAACGGTTTTGTCAGTTCGATTTAAAATTTCAAAAAGGCAAGCCAGGCCTCTCGGAAGATTGAAGGGTTTGAGACATCAGTCTCACTCTCCTGAAATCGACCGATGCCTTTGGCTGGATGTCTGTTTCGTCGCTGTTTGAAGAAATTAATGCCTGCCACTTCTATCTCTGCCTAATATTGAAAATTACTAAATATTTCAAATAAAAATTACCGACTGCTACTGCTCGACTATTCATTCTTCCCAGCTAATTATGTAATCTACATTATTTCATGTACTTGAATTTCGTTCACTTAAAAAATTATTTTTCGGAAATCCCTGCTGTTCCGGTTGGTGCTTATCGAAAGACATTCTCCTGAAATGCGACTCCCTTTTTAAATCCCTGGTTGAAGATGAAATTTGCAAAATATTTCAAAGAAAAATTACCGACTGCTGTTTCTTGACTGTTCATTCTTCCCAGCTCTTTGTGCGATCCACATTGTTTCATTTGATGGGTGCATTAAATCTGAGGAGAGAGACTATGAATTCTTGATTAACGACAGTATCCATATAAAGTGCATCACGATTCTAATTAAGCGCAAGCAATATCCACTTTGAGGAAAAGAACTATCCACAATAATGACAGTGCTTCCAACAGATGTACTCAGCCGTACTCGTGGTACCCCAGTTTACAGAAAAACGATTTATCTTAGCCGGGATGTTGGGGTTCAAAAGAGGGACCATCTAAAAGATAATTGACTTGTCTTTCCTGGTCAGGCGCATCGATGGTCAAACGAAGGTTTTCCTCTCTTCGCAAGAGGTCTGTCAGAAGAGTCATAAATTTCCTGTAATGGGTTTCGGCGGATTGCAATAAGGGGTCGGGTAGATATGCAAAAAAAAAGTTCCACTGTATGTTTGTTTCCTTTTGAAAAGTTTTTATAAAAACGAGAACAAACATAACTTGTTTACCGATATATAAAACTAAATAGTATTATTTTCATATAAAAAAAGGAAATCTAGGCTCATAGCAGAAGGACATGATTAAATATGTATTAATTAATGAGAAATATATCTACAAACCGTCCAGTTTTTAATGACGGGACACAGCCGATGTACTAACCCTATGCTCGGACTATGTCAGCTGCGGAAAGTTATGAACTGTAGAGGTATTTCACCTGCCCCAATATGGTATGATTAATTTGACTTCATTTGTTATTTTAGTTTGTATTTTGTTTCGGTCTTGGCACTAAATTAATGTATGATCAATTTGACTTTACTATTATTGTTTGTATTAAGTGTATTTCAATATTTTAATTAATGCATGATGAACTCTTATTGATATGTATTTTATTTAAGATTTTGCAAATGTCTCACAGTTGATGAGAGAAGGCTCTGCTTGATAAAAATTTCAGCGATAAAAAATTCATCCTGCATTACTTGTATTTGCTGCGTATAATAATGTTTTGATTAATACTGAGATTATATATTTGTAAAGATGGGATTTGATTATTTTAAAGAATATTCTAGATAAATATTTCTATAAGTAAAAATATGGTTTAAACTAAATTTAAGGTTAATATGCAAATTTTTAGGGTACCCTATTTTGAATATAATTATCTGAAATAATTAGTCGTAAAGTGTTACTTAGAATGTGTTAATTATAAACTGTATGTGCAATGAATATAATATACAAATAAATTAAGACATGTCTGGAAAAAATATAGTTATTATTTGAGTAAACTAAATTTCAGGATTTAGTGGTGTCCTTGTGCAGTTTACATTTCAGGTAAGATTTTAATATTTCTCTCATATGCACAGCGCAAAATTTGTACTAACCATTATAATGATCATTGGCTCCCCTTTTAAATAAAAACGTAATAAAATCCTCCCTCCATAAAATTTTAACAGTATCTTACAATTGATCGTGGCAACAGAGAAAGACACCATGTTCAGCTAATCTATAGTTACCCTCTTCCCCAATCAACGGTACAAACTATAGAGGGAACACAAGCTCTCTTAGCTGCTTGATTTCCTACATCACTGAGCTCCATCATGGCTGAGTGTATAAGACACTGAACATAATAGGTGGCTGAAGTTCAGGTGAGAACATTCCGGCATAACCTATTAGAAAATGATTTTTCTCTAGAAAAGGAAACATTTTTGCATCCTCATTTAAACATGTTGCCCCCCCCCCCACAATGTTACATGCCAATTTACCAATGAGTAAATAAACAACTTTTTTAACTAATACATTTAATTCACAGTATGCAGTCTATGCTAAAAATAATAAAAAATAGAATACTTAAGTTTTCAAATCAGAAACACTCTTCTGTCTGTTTTTTTAATTTTTCCTTATTCTTAAGATATTTGTGCACTTCTACTAGTTTTTGAATATTTTCACAACCCAAACTATTTTGCAATTTCAACCACATTAATCCATAGGCTGAAAACACTAACTATTGATGCTGAATGACCTAGGCAACAAGTCAGTCTACTTAAAAAAATGCAGAAAGCTTTGATGTTCTCATTTGTTGAATGTTTTTTCCGAAATACACTACCACTATAAAGAGCTGGAGCTCCTTATAACATCATCTATAAATATAGTGAATATTCTGTTTAATTTTAAAGCTGAAAACTGCACAGGGAATGTATTAGCTTATCAACCTAGGCTCAGCATGATTTTCCTGATCAGAAAGTAAGTGTTTTCCTACAGATTTAGGATCCATTATAGTAGCAAGATAATGAATTGACAAACTAGTTTCATTCGGCCTACATTGTATTCTCATCCTACATCATTCTCTTGCTGAATGAAAAGTTTTTTCTGCATTCAATGATCATACGATGTAGGTATGCATTGTGTTAAAGCAAACCTACAACAAAGGGTATCTCTGGGAGGGTGTACCTAGGGCAGACTACTTTTAAAGGTTTTCTAATATACTCATGTTACATCTAGAGAAAACCTCCCAAAACTCCAGATCATTAGATTGACAGCCGCGCTTTAAGCCAGAACATGGATCTTGAATTTTAGGGAGGCAGTTGGCCCCTCCTGCCGATAGTAAATTATGCCTATGTATTTAATATATTATTTCATTAGACTTCGTTTCTCTTTTGTAAATAACTTTTTTTTTTCAGTGGATGGGCAAGTAGCTAAGAAACCTTGGGATTAAATGAGGATATAGAAAAATTTGTAGCTGTAGACTCTTAAATCTCATAAGAGTATTATAGAAATGAAATTTTTTTCTCTTAGGGGTTTGCCTGGAAAAATTTGCTCAGCTAAGCTTATCAAATATGCTTAAAAATATATCTCATTCTGCTTTGTTTATTTTCAGGAAGTACATCAATTTATCTGCAGAAGGAAGTTTTTGCCCACCTATAACATTTTATCTGTGTACAAATAATCTGTATATATTTTTCTAAAATAAAATATTTTCTTTGATTGTTAAAATCTTTTAGTCAGTAAGATAGGGGAGAGCAGGGTACAGTGGGTCAGTGAAGATATTTGTGGTCAGTGAATAGTTTTTAAATCAGAAAACTAACTAACTTTTACTAACTCTGTGGGCAAAATTAAACTTCACACCTTGATTGTGGCGGGAAGAAAAAGCCATTTTGTTTTCTGATCATCTGCATGAAATTTGTGGAGAGTAAGACTTTATGTTATTACATTCGAAATTGGTCAAGTATATAAGAGTTATGCAGTGTGCCCACTGTCTACTAAAAGGAGACTATTTGCTACTATAATCAAGAATAGGCGTATATGGTGACTATTTACTAGAGATGAGTTCGGACTCATTTTTTGAAGCCCGAGCCCGAGAACTTTTAATCCGAGCCCGCGCAATATTAGTTAAGTAGGAGCCCGAGCCCGAAATTTCAACTAAAGATAAAAAAATTCAATTACTTCATTGATAGAAAACAATAAATTTTGCTGTTTGTGCAAATTAACGACAAATATAGTTGAAATCTCTCAATTTCTAATTCTTTATATCCATGTTTATCAAATAATGTCCGCTCTCATGACTAACTAAGCCGCCTTTCTGGAATACCCAAAAAAATTCATGCACCTTCTAGGCGCCCGTGCCGCTAATTTTTTTATAAGTACCTTTATTTTCCCCATGAATCACTTTTTAAAATCTCTTTCAAGGAGTATTTTCAATAAATGAAAAATTTTTCACGAGCCCGAGCCCGAACGCAATTGCCAATTACAGAGCCCTAGCCCGGTCCGGGCTCGGGCTGAGCCCGTCTCATCTATACTATTTACATGTAAAAACAGCTAAAAAGCAACTATTTTGAAGAAAATGGCAATTATTTTTCTAGGAGTATCAATGCAATTTCTGTTTTTTACTTAGAACGTTTCAGTTTAGGGCATGTAACCACACTACTAAGAACATGATAAACACTGAGCGTAGCACAATAGTGTCTGCCTTTGGATTTTGTGAAATATCTGGCAAGAACAAATAAGCTAGATTCATACCGCCTGTATCGTTTCATTGTAGTTCACTACAATATAAGATGTGTTTTCAGAATCAAAAAATTGACAAAACTTCAAAATTCCAAAAACATAATGCAGCCAACTTTTGGAACGGCGCATTGGTATAGTATTCACTTTGTTGCAGAAACTCTGCTGAATTGTCAGATTCGTATTGGAAGATATGCTTTAAAGTCTAGCGTTTGTAGAAAGTTTTAGTAGCCAGTCGAGATGTCAGGACGAAACACAAACGTAATTGTTTCTTGAAACTTGTCAAACAATCTTCAAAGCACAATTTACAAGCAGTAATTCTAGTAGATAGCTAGTCATTACTCCAAGCAACTTCCTCAGCCATTTCTTAACAGTAAATAAAATTGTTCTGTTTGCTAAAATATCAGAATACTTGAACCGAACCCTTGACTGCTCCACAGCATGCAACAATACTGAATTCATAAACAAATTTTAAAATACAGCTTGGCAAAACAACGGTGTCTCTGGCATCAAAATTATGCAAAGCGATATGTTCTTAATAGCTAGTGTTTGATAGAAAAACCAATTCGAGGCTGAAACAGTGGGATGACCTACTTACGTATTTATACTTTTTGAGGAGTTTTCTCAAATATTCTGGCAAAATCTGTTTAGTAAACTGGCAAAATCTGTTTAGTTATCTATCATTTTCCTTGCATCATTTGTGTAATGCTAAGTAGGTAAGTAAACATTGCAAGTCTCTTTTTTTTAAAAAAGTCATGCCACATGTTGCCAGTCTTAGCGATTTTTTGGCAAAATATTGACAAAATTGGTGCAAAAAATAAGCCCCCAAAATTTAACCCAGCCAAGCGATATCGTCAATATTTAACAAGCAGCCCTTAATTCTGATGCTATCCTATGTGAATATTTAATGTTCCTATCTTGCGTTCTAGTTAACAGATTTACATCCAACACAAGGCAAAACTTAATTTTAGGAACACTATTAACTTTTATTAGTGGTAATGTAGGCTTCATGAAAGTTAATGCACCTGCTGCTTGCTTTTAAACTGTGTAATTTTTTTTCATTTTTAAAAGGAATTTTTTTAATTCACACAATAGTTCAATAAAAAGTTATATTAACAATTCCATGATCTAAAATTCTGTAATTTGCATGTTTATTGATTCTGGTGTATGTAGTTTTGAGAGAGTACTGTGTTTTGCATTTTATGTTTGACTAAAATTACTTGGAAAGACATTGAAAACTGTCTTCTTTATAATGTTATGTTCTATGAACTTCTGCATCTAAGGAAACAGAACTAAAGAGCAAGCATCATCTGCTACAGAGTAATATATAATGAATTTAATCTTCATAGATATTGTATAAACTTCTTTCAGAAAACAAAAATGTGTATTTAACATTTTTTAAACTTTGTTTAGAAGATTTCAGTCTGTTTAGATTGTCAAAAAGGATACTATTTTTACCAGAAAGGCTACTATTTTGTAACCTGAAGGGTACTATCAGGCTACTATTTTATGCCTTGAAGGCTACTAAAGCAACAATTTCTGTGGCTGTGCTGTGGTGGGCACCCGGTTATGTGGTATATTTATATAGTTTAAATTACCTTCTTTTCTATTATGTTGTATTTAAATGAATATTTTAACGATATGGAAGTTTCAGGTGAAAAATAATACTGGTTCACACTGGGTCACCTGAAATGAGCACCCACTGTTTTCTCATTTATATAGTCATTGTCTTTCTGCAAGTTTCTTACTTTTTAATGTCTGAATGATATAAATTTATATAAATTAGTCTTCCACATCACCAACAGAATCTTCAGTTCCTCAAGAAAATTACTGAAGTGTAAGACAAAAAAATGACGCCAGTGATGGTAAAGTCTTTTTCTAAGGCTGATCCAAAAGAGAAATAAACTAAGATACAACCTAAAACAAATCAGAAATTCTTACAGATACACCTGTGAAAAACAGAATCCAAAATGAGATGATTGAAAAAAAGAGTGAAAGACCTAATGATATGAAGCAGAAGATTTAAAAATTTCAAGCAATTACGAGAACTGATTATTGACCAAAAAGTTACTGCATTGACTCGAATATAACACAACTCAGAAATTTTTCATAAAAATAATTAGCAAAATCCTATATTTAGGCCTCGAATTTAGCACGAGTCAAGTTTTTAACGGGAAAAGATCAGTCAAAAAATACCATGTTATATCCGGGCCAAAACAGTAAATTATTGTTCAAAAAGATATACAGCCACTTTTTATGTATATATGAAAAATTTTTGCACTTTTATGCAAAATACTAAGGTTAAAAGCACTTTTAAAATACAATATTTTTGAAAAATAATATCCCAATTCCATAGTTAACTACTTTTTTTATAACCAATTAAATGGCATTAATATATCATTTTTTTAAAGGGTCACGTGCGTATCATATGTATTTTATATATATTTATGCACATGTGTGCAGGGTTACATAAGAAAGAATTTTCAGAAAGAGTCTATTTGGTAGACAAAGCAGAATTTTTACAAAAAGATTTCATCACTCATTTTTTAAAAAGAATAATGGGAACTTGGAAAAAGGGGATATTGCCTTGCATATGAGATTTTTTTCTAAATTAGTTCAATGTAAACTTGAACATAATTTTTAAAATATCACATATATCAATTACATATTTTTAAAAAAAGGCAAAAGCAAGTACTTATGTATAAGAACAACAATGGCCCCCCTTCCCCCCCCCCAAAAAAAAACCATGATTTTTCACAAAAAGTTTTCCTTATAATAATTTTTTGACAGAAGTTTTGGAAAAGGGACAGATACGTGTCCATTTTACTCTGGTTGTATAAAAAAGTTTATTACTTTTTTAAAACACGCTTTTATTACTTTCACGTGTATGTATTATGGCAATGAAATCGTTTAATTAAATTGTCGCCCACTTCTAGCCATTCAAGTAACTTGAAATTTTGCAGGCTTTTTAAAAATTCATGATAATACAATGGTATTGAAAATGGTGTGCTTAGCACTTAAACCTTTTTACAGGAGCTCACAAATGAATTCTTAGAAAAGAAGCATTACACTGTATGGGTAGTCTTGTTTAAAATGTATTTTCGACATTCAACTATTTCAAGCAAAGTAAAATTCATATATGTTGTTAAGGAGTACAAAATAAGGCCTTACATTGAAAATAGTTTATGTAGCATTCATAGTTTTTCAGGAGCATTCAGAAGAATTCCAATACATAGTCAGAAACAATTGGACACATTAATATATTTCAAGCACAAGCATTAGTACATAAACGTTCATACAGTTTATTCTTCAGTTAAAAAATGTCAATAACATTTAAAGTTCTTTCACATGATCTCCAAAATCACCCTGAACTTACTGTCATTTTACCTTTGACAGGTTTGTAAGAAAAAAAAAAAAAAAAAACATATTATTTGAAAAAAGTATTTAGGTGGTTTCAGGTACCAAATACAAGATTTAAATAATGATATTGATCAGCCTATTAAGCAAAGGATAAATCTGCTGATATTATTTTATTTAAATCACATGTAAATAAAGTAAGAAAGTGATTAAAATTGCTTGAATTAATTAAAAAACATTTTTTTCTAATGTATAAATTCTTGTTCATTGCAAAGTGAACTTAATATATTAAAACTGATATTCAACTTGATGAGTTTTTTAAAACTAATTCATATTTTAATTTAGGTTCAACTGGTTCGATTAATCAAACTTATATTTTTAATTTTAAGTTCATTTTGCAGTAGACAAGTTTTTAAATTAAAAAGATATTTTTAATTTAATTATTTCAAGCAGTTTTAATTTAAAAAAATTGTTATTTTCTTATTTTGTTTACATGTGGTTTAAATAAAATTAATATTGGCAGATTTATCCTTTTCTTAATAGAAGGCACTAAGCCGGCACAGTGCCATCATATTACAGTCACTGCTAAGATATCGGGCCAGTGCCTTAATTTTTAATAATCGCCGGCACCCCGCTGCTTCATTTTAGGCATTTTAAACTTAATGGGCCAGTGCCTTTATTGTAAATGACGGCCGGCACATGCAGTAGCGCCAGCACAGTGCCATTGCCTTCCCGGGCTTCTGGCAAGGTGCTTCTCGGGCGACCACTTTTGGTACGATTCAGTTACTTTTTGCAGTGCCGGGCCGGTGCTGGACGTAATGGCAGAAAGGCACTAGCAAGGTACTCCGCCAGCAGGTTTGTGTTTGCTGGGTTCGTCAGCATCGGCTTAAGAATTAGGTTCTGAGAGAAATGAAACATGTATCTATAACAAAAATGAAATAGTTTGATGACACTTGCGCTATAGACAAAAATGACTGCATTTAAATATTATTTACTTTTAGTTTATTTTAAATTAAGTATAAGACATGGTAAGTGCATGGTATGAGTGCATGGTATGAGTTAATAAATTTAAGTATTTTTTTTACGTCGCGTCGTTTGGCGAACGAAGACAGTTATGACAATATCTACGAATTACTTGGAGAGTTCCTGTAAATTATGCTACATGCATGAATTTTAGCCTATGTTATCTCAGGAATAGTGTAGCTTTCAGCGGAAAAATCTGTAGAATTATTTCAGTAGTTACAGAGATGTCCATATAGTATTAGAATGTATTAGAATTCTTTTGAATGTCCCTGTAAAAGAACTATTTATGCTACATGCATGAAAGGTAGCATGTAATACTCAGGAATAGTGTAGCTTTATATCAGTGAAAAAAGTTTTCGAATCCGGTTCATTAGTTACAGAGATCCCATACAGCACATCGTAATTCTTATGAGTGCACCTGTAAAAGAACTATTTGTGATATATGCTGCATATATTTGTGATATATGCAGGATAAGTTAATTTTCAATACTGCTACAGTCCATTAAACTTCTAAAAGTAACGCCTAAATGCCCCATGCATGTCAGTGGAATAACCCAAATAGGGAGGTACTTTTGGGGATTTTTCTTGGAAATAGTTGTACCTTAAAAAAAATGTGTTTGAAGTAAAACTTCTTTAGGCGCGACTAGGGAGTAACTCGGATTATTTTTTTTTCTGACGGAAGTAACTCTCAGTATTCTGTAGTCTATGTACACCCTCCAAAAAAGTATTCGAGCAAGAGAGAAATTTCCTACGTTGGTTTCGTATATTAAAAATTATTTATTATAGAATATGAATTTGGCTATGTATAAATATGACTTTCCATATTTCTATCAAGTTGTGCGTTTTTCAAAAACTCTATTATTCGCGAATCTAAAATAGGAAATTTCTCTCTTGCTCGAATACTTTTTTTGGAGGGTGTACATAGTTTCCGCTATTAAAAAATAGTAACTTGTTGTTGTTGTGTTTGAACATGTATTCGGATTTTTGTGCTTGTTCACGAGGAACCGCTTATAAATCCAAATAGTAACTTGGGTTGTTCGTAAGTATATGTCATATACACCACGCTTCTTGACTTATACGCCAACTAGTGGCAAAGATCATAATCAATTAGAATTATTTATTTCCAATATTTTCAAACGGATCAATTGTGAATAGCAAAGTAAATAAAAATTCAACTGTTAAAAAAAAATACTCTCCACATGCATTCGAAGCCAAGCTACAGACGGAAAAAGGGTTTGAGAACACGGTAAAAGAATAATACCACAACATGGACACTCCCTGGATTCTAACCCAACCTCCATAAGAAAGAACGGCTTAAGAACATGGTTTTGGAAAAGCACAAAGAAATGAAACCTGCCTGCAATCGAACCGGAACAGTAGATGGAAACGTCAGTTTAAGAACACTTTTCCAGGATTCTAACCCTACTTCCAGACAGAACAACGGTTTAAGAACAAGGGGATGGAACACCACTATTAAAGGGGCAGTGTCTGCAAACGTACCAAAACAGCAGAGGAAAATTTTCCTTTAAGAACACTGTTCGAGGATCATTCTTCGACGAAAACTTCAGTGTAAGAAAAGTGAATGAACAGCACAAAGAATGGAAGCTGCCTGCGATCGAACCCAACCAGAAGGCGAAATCTACGGTTTGTGAACACGGGGATAAAAAAAACATAATGAAATGGAACCTGCAATCGAGCCAAACTAGCAGACGAAAATTTCATTTTAAGAGCACGGAAACAGAATAATACTTCGAACAAAACCAGCAGAAGAAAACAAAGGTTTAAGAACACTGCCATAGAAAAACGCAATAATAGTCCCTACGTGCATTCGATAGCAATCAACAGAAGAAAACACCACTTTAGGAACACAGTTAAAGAAAAATACCACAACATAGACATTCTCTCGATTCAAAGCCTACGGTAAAACGTTTTAAGAAAACAATGAAAGAATAATAGTTCAAATCGGACAATTCCTGGATGCTAACCCGATATCCAGAAGGAACAACGGTTTAAGAACACGGGTATGTAACACCACAAAGAAACAAACAATGGCTGCAAACGGTTTAAGAACAAAATAAAAGAATAACAAATGGATACTCTGTGATTCTAACCCAACCTCAAGACGGAGCAACGGTTTAACACGGGGATGGAAAACTACAAAGAAACGGAGCCTGGCTGCAATCAATCCCAAACAATAGACAGAACCTGCAGTTTAAAAACGCGGATACAGAATAATAATTCAAAACCTACCAGCAGATGAAATCAACGCTTAAGAACACTGTGATAGAAAAACACAAAAAAAAAGTTGTACACCGCCTGCATTGTTGTTGTTGTTGGAACATGTATTCGGATTTGTGTGCTTGGTCAGGAGGATCCGCTTATGAATCCACGTCAAAGAAAGGACAAACTCAAAGGGGGTGGGGTTTGGCATATATATGCCTTGGGAGAAGACTTTTCTGGGTATCTAGCGCGTGCCCTCAGTTAAGCCATTATTCAGCTCTTCTAGAACCTTCGGAATCCTTGAATGAGAGAGTAATGACTGCCATCGAAGCGTTTTACCGTCGTCCTACTCCCATTTACGATACAGGACTCCGTTTCTCAGGCGAAGAGAATCCTTGAAAGCCCAATAAAGTTTCGTTGCTGGACTACATGACGATATTTCTTACCAACTGGGATTACAGCTCGATTTTTCCATAAATTCTACAATAGGTGAGATGTCGCTGTCAGTTAACTGGTCCGCTCGGACTTGTTCGTCACTCCAAGGATCATGGGATGTTGCCGATGATGTAATTTGACGGACAACGGGATATTTCAAATGATAATTTTCCTCTGCCCTGGAGCAAAAGCGACAACTTTCTGTGCAGGGTCTTCTCGAGAAAGCATCTGCGTTTCCATGAGATGCTCCTTTCCGATGACGTATTTCTATGTCATATTCTTGTCATCTCTGTATCCACCTGGCTATCTGGCCCTCCGAATTCTGGAAATTTAGGAGCCAGTTTAAAGAATCATGGTCCGTGCGGAGCAGGAACTTTCGGCCTTAAAGGTAATGACGGAAATGCTCCACGGCCAGAACAATAGCAAGAAGTTCCTTTCTCGTAACACAATAGTTACGTTCTGCCTTCGAAAGGCATTTGCTCCAGTTGGCAATGACGTGTTCTTGGCCATCTATCTCCTGGGACAAAGCCGCTCCGATACTCTCCTTACTTGCATCGGTGTCAACCCTCGCGAATGTCGCTCGCCACTCGCCAAATGGCGATCAAAAAATCCTTACTGGCTGGTAAAAATTTAGGTCCTCTCGCTACAATGGCGAGTGACGCTCAAAAGACCGAATTTTCCTTCCTCGTCGACACCCGACCTCTACGAGCTCTAGTGCTGACTTTTTTACTCACCTACACACCCTGAAATCCGATTTCCCGGAAAATTAGCTTCCTCCTTTCAGGAGCTGGTTGTTCTCCCCTTCTGTCAACTCTTCTGTCTGCACCGGACATGAAGGCGGAGGCATAGATTTAACACACAAGTAGAATTCTTTGGGCGGAGGGGGAGGGGGGGCAGCGCGATTGTGGGGTCACTTGGATATGACCAATGAGGGTTTAACAGATATATGCCATAAATTAGGTGAAGCAGTTTCAGAAAGCTTTGATTCTGAAACTGTTTTAACAGATTATTCTAGGTTAAAAGTTTATACCTGCAACCTAGTGAAAATCACTGGCGAAAGAGTTTCTTTCAATTCTTTATATAACCGGTTGGTTGCAGAAGACAAAGAAACCGGGAGGTACTCGCAGATTTTAAAACTTATGGAATTGATCCAGTTAGTTCCTGTGAGCACAGCTCCATGTGAACGGGGATTTTCTGCAATGAACCGAATTAAAACTGCTTTTCGTTCATCAATTGCAGAAGAATCATTAGATGATCTAATGATGATAAAATACAATGGATGGTCCATTGAAGAGTACGACTCAGGTTCAGCAATAACTCTGTGGTGGAATGATTCAAAAGATGGGAAAAAACGGCATAATACATATACTCGTTAGTGACTGCCAGTGGCTATCTCACAGTAAAAAAAGTTGTAATAAACAATAAACATAATTAATATGAAACAATTAAAAATCTTCAAATTTCTCATTGTTTTAGTTATTCTTTCTGTCTCCTTGCAACGAAAAATGAAGTTGCTAAAATAAATTTAATGCTTCTATCTGAATTACAAATTTGGCTGGTAGATTGGTCTAAATGGCTGGTAAAAAATAAGCCCTACCAGCCACCATGGCTGGTAGAAATTAATCACTTTGGAGAGGGTTGATCGGTGTCCAGGATAAATGTCTTGTCAGGGTGCGGATACGACAAGATCGGCGAAGATGTCAGGGACGTCTTGAGTTCGTTGAACGCATCCTCACATTCTGCAGTCCACAGAAATTTTTGCCCAGTCTCGGTCAACTTGTGAAGTGGCCTTCCAATCTGAGAAAAACCCTTTATGAATTTTAGATACTAGGTACATAGTCCGAAAAAATTTTGCAGCTCATGTACATTCTCAGGACGACTCCAGTTCTTCACTGTGGACGCCTTTTCGGGATCGGTCCGGACTCCGTGGGCGGATATTATGTGCCCGAGATAATATTCTTCCCGACGAAACAATTTACACTTAGATGGACTCAAGTTCGCCTCCTTCAATTTCTGCAGCACCTTTCGGATGTTCTCCAGATGCTCTTCAAAAGTCTTTCCAACGATAATGATGTCGTCCAAGTACACGAGACATGCTTCGTAAGAAAGTGCTATCAACTCTGTCGCCATAAGACGCTCGAATGTAGCCGGTGCATTGCAGAGTCCAAAAGGCATAACTTTGAACTGCCACAATCCTTGCCCATTGGTGAAAGCAGTCTTTTCGAGGTCATCGGGATGAATTTATACTTGCCAGTAGCCACTCTTCAGATCCAGAGTGGAAAACCATTCGTTTCCTGATAAAGTGTCCAAAGTGTCGTGTATCCTGGGAAGAAGGTAGCTGCTCTTCTTGGTAATGTCATTCAGACTTCTATAGTCAACGCAGAACCGGGTGGAACCATCCTTCTTCCGGACCAAAACAATCGGCGAGGCCCAGGGAGTAGTCGATGACTCGATGACGTCATCACGCAGCATCTCCTCTAAAAGTCTGCTCACCTCTGCCCAACCTCTCTATTATATGCTACGTTAACCTCGTACGGCCAAAGTCACCCGAAGTACGAGTGAGGAGGTCTTCAAACTCAGCTATTACTTACTCTGCAGTACTGCTCTGTTCTGCGTTAACTCCACGTCTTGTAATAATTCCTTCGTCGACACTCAGATGGTTTAGCTGTCGATTGGCTGATGTTCTTATCAATGCAGGTAACAGGAGAGCATGTCGCCAACACTTGCTACTCTATATAGGATTTTTGTTCTCAACAAGTCCACAAGTCTTGTTCCCACAAGTACTCCTCTGACATAATCACTATTGCTTGGGTGTTCAAGAATCCGAGGCGGAATTTATTGATTTCCTTTACTGTTCCAAAAATTATTGAATTAGTTCTTGTGGAAGAATGATATCAGTCTGGACTATTATTTGTTGAACGGGGATAACAGCTTCATTTTTAATGTCAAACGCAGCTATTTCTTCCGAGTCTGAACGAAGCTTATTATTCATCAAGTCCAAGTTAAATTTGTGTGATTTTAACAAGTCCAGTCCAAGAATGAAATCCATAATATTGGCGACATGTACCACATTTTCGTGTCTGGCATTGCCAAATGTAATTTCCACTTTTTCTTTTCCGCCCACTTCGAACTTGTCACCTGTCACAGTCTGGACGGTCAGCGATGGCGGAGTCCAGATACTCTTCAAATTTAATTTCTTGGCCAGATCTGTCCTTAGGATGGTTACATTAGCTCCAGTATCGATGATCATATGGCATGGAGAACCATTAACGTGTCCGAGTACGAAGAGTCCGTTACTACCGCCATTCACTGATGAAATATGTAAGACTTAGGTGGGGCTTTTGAATATCTGGCAACCTCCGCCTACAAAGATATCCACCTCCTAGTTTCCCTCATTCATGTTCTTAGAGTTCTCTTGCTGGCCATGAGACTTTCGACCAAAGTACTTTTGTACATGGTCTTCGACGCCACACTTCCAGCATTTTACTTTCTTTGGGCTCTCTCTCGTTCTACCGGATCTCAATTTTCGTTCTATGTAATTTTCAATATTAATTTTCTTCATCGTGTTCTCTAAGCTCTCTGTGTTGATATCAGGACGCTCTTGGACCGTTTACGCTCTAACAGCTTGCTGATGCGATCTTTTCTTACGGCCCGGTGGGCTGCGACTAGCTTAATGGCGAACACGAGAGCAGACTTTGAATCTTGATAATCCCTTAGCATGAGTGCCTTCTGGATTTCTGAGTCCCGGACGGCTTCAGTAAAATGCCGCACGGCCATTTTTTCTGAGACATCATCAAGTTGGTCAATGTAGGCTAGATGACACAGCCAATGTAGTCCGAAGCCAGCTCTCGAAGGGTCTCACCAGATCTCTACATCCTTGACTTTAGTTGTATTCTACTGTACTCTTTATGGCACTTCTCATCGAATTTCAACTCCAAGGTACTGGCCAGAGCGTCAAAATCTCTTTTCGTCGCTCCAATGGTTTGCAATGCGTTAATTGCGTCTCCGCTAAGGGAAGCGGCCAGTTGGTTCGCTTTCTCGGACTCGTCTCAACCATTGGCTTTGGCGACAATTAAAAATTGGGACTTGTACGCTTCCCAGGGAGTCCTTCCGTCATATGTCGTTAGTTTCACTGCTGGGCGGCGTGACGACATCTTCATATTTTCAGGTATCTTTCCCAGCTTTACTAAACTGTCCAGTTTTTCCTCTAACTTGATTTCGATCGTTTCCTCAATTCTTTCCTCGTATTTCGGTTGACTTTCTTGTAGGAGCGACATTCTCTTCTCTATTTCCTCTTGGCCTTGCTTAATTTCTTCTAAATTTTCTTAGTTTTTTTCTATTTTCTCCTCCAGTTTTTCATGATTTTTCTCTATTTTCTCAAACCTGGTTTTCATCTCCTTTTGTCCGGCTTCAATTTTCTTCTCCAAATCGTCTTGTACGGATTTCATCTGTCCCAACCTGGTTTCTAATTTCTTCTCTAAATCGGCTTGTTCAGATGCCATCTCTTTTATGATATCAGTTTTTATCTCCTCTATCAGTTTTCTAAGGTCTACCATTTTTCTTGTCCACATCATGCACTGGAGAATTAAAGTCTTTTTTTAGAATCCCGATTCTGACACCAAATGTTGCAGAAAACTCTGCTAGTTTCTGGGTCCGTCTTTCTAAGTCCAGTAGGTGTAGAAAGTTCTAGAAAAGAGTCCACTTGTCAGGATGGAACACAAACTTTATTGCTTCTAGAGCTTCGTCGAACAATCAGCTCCCTAATAGCACAACAGTCCCCTGTGACTGAAATGCGACCACACAATACTGTCACAATAGAGTTAAAAACAGTCGCCGCGACTCCGCAGCAAAGTCACGCCAGAGTCCCTATGTCCTCTCGCTGTGTAGTCGCATTGTGACTGTTCAGAGAAGTCAAAATGGGGAAGTTTTACGATAGCGAAAAAATTCGGGGGAAAAAGAGTTACCGAAAATATACACCAGATGGCAGCACCAAACTCTCAGGCAAGAAAAAGTTGGTCCAGAATTGAACCTGGGAGCTAATGGCTAATAGCGCAGCATCTTACCGCAACGCTGTGATTACCTTGCTCGGAATCCTTTAAAAGTAAGCTGATCGCTGCAAAAGCTAGTTCTGACGGCTTCTTTTGGAAATTTAAAATTTTTCTGTGAGTATTTTATAAATAAGTTTTATATGTAAATATTTATATTTATTTTATAAATAAATTTTATATTCTGTGAGTATTTTATAAATAATAAAAAAATATCATAATTAATAAATATAAATTAAAAATCTTGGAAATCTTTTCTTTTTTCACATAAATTACTTTCAGGAGATAATGTGCTGTTTTATTTAGGTATTCATCCGAAAAAACTATTGATTTATTGAAATGTTTTTATTCGGTTATGAAATAAATTTGTAATGTGCGACATGTGAGGTTTGATATATATTAAGGTATGAGGGATAAGAATTATATTTTTGCTATATTTTGCCTAAAATGGATTTCATATAAAAATAAATAAAATTAATTGGAAGAACATGCATTAGATAAAATAAATAAAGTATTTTTGACTTAGACCCAAAGTTTTACCTCATATTTTTCGTAGTGGAACTTTCAAACATACCAGAGACGTATTTAAAAGGGGGGGGGATCTGAAAGCAATTATTAAAAATTAGCAATTTTGAGACATTTGTATTTACTCTAGTAACAATAAGGTTGAAAATACCGGATAGTCCCCCCCCATTCGAAATTTAAACCTTACATTACGCTATCGAAACATATATGCCATGGGGATATGAAAGAAATTGTTAATTTTACTCACAGATACTTAGTTTTCACCATTGTGATTAGAACTCTCAACTCTAATATTTTAAAGAATAATATTTTTTTATAAATAATATTGTCTTGTTTAAACGAAATAATTTAAAAATTAATAAATTAAACTAAATTCCATTACTACATAACTGCGAGGTTTTATTAAATTACTATTTTCGGATTTATTTATTAAATGTTTCACGAAAGAAATTGCCACAAAATATTAGAAAAAATGAGTGAAAAGCGGCTGTGTGACGTCATTTTGAAGTCCAAAAATATCAGTCACAAAATAGTCACACAGTGACTTGAGCGACCAATCACATACTAGTCACATGGTGACTTCACAGTGGAGTCACTTAGCGACCGATCACATACTAGTCACATGGTGACTACACGGTGACGTCACCTGGTGACTGGTCACAAATAAACTTCACAGTGACTACACATGTAGAGTCACATCACTCACAAGTCACAATGTGAGTAGTATGTGACAGTCCTGTGACAATTGTGACCCTCTGTGACGTCACAGCGACTCTTTTGTGACCATCTGTGCTATTAGGGCTGTTGAAAATTCACAGGCACTAACGGCCAATAGCTCGTTCATAACAGTGCGCTCTGTACCGAAGCTTTCACAAATGCTGTAATTCGCACACAAAATAAAACACTTCCACTGGTAAAATTCAGTGGAAATATACTAGGGATAACACTAATAGTCCTTCAAGAGTCAGCAATGAAGAATTTACACACAGCACTTAAAAACAAATTTTCATAAAGAAGCGCGAAAACACCGCTTCTATCACACAGTTCACAGAGCAAAGCACCGTACTCATCGGAAACTCGATTCACACTGAATTGAGGCCTGTGTCATGCTCCTATTTATAGGTGACGCAGAAGCTTCCAGAAGAATCTATTTCTGAAAGATTCCACATAAACTGGGAATTTTAATTACGTCATAGAAGAGAAATATTAGGTTATTACGCATGTTAATGCAGAAAAACTAACTTTACAAGCCCCAGTGGGCAAATCGTGCCAAATGACCAAAATGTCGCCAAGCTGGGAGACTTTTGTCGAAATATCGCCAAATTTGGCGCCAAAAATAGGTTCCCAAAAGAGAAGTTACCGAAGGCCTAGACCAATATTTCTCGAGATTTCTAGAAACTGCTATAGAAATGAATGGGGAAACCGAAACCTCTGCATCTTCTGTTCCAGTTTCCGATTATGAAGCCACAAAAGGAAAAATTTGACAATTTGACTTTCAGAATACGAATTTTGAACTATTTTAAACCCCAGAACAGCGGGTTTCCCCGAAAATTCGTTTTTCATGTGTCCGGCATTTATCATGGCTAAAAATTGCTCGTGTTGGCGGACCTCCAGAATAATACGTAAGTACCTAATTATACATATATTTTTATTACTTAGAAAAAATCTTGAAATGAGAGTTGTGTTTATGCCCAAAAGGGCATTTTTTCTTACCCAAATGAAGTAAAAATTTGCATTTTGACAATTTAAACTGGTATTCAATTTTTAAAAAAGTATTTAGTATGAAAACATCTTTGCCTCTTGCGAAAATGCTGAAAATTTGTTAATCAAATATTGATTTTTATATATTAATTATCTATATAAATAAAACAAGATGTAAACTGTCCGTTTGTCTGTCTGTCTGTGTCTCGCGTAGCTCTGAAACGGGTGATCGTAGACCTACCAAATTTTGTACGGAAATTCTCCATGACGGGTCTCGACACACCTCGAAGTGATTTTTTCGAAATTCGAATTATTTTAGGAGATATCGATAAAAAAGTGTCTCAAAATGATCATTTTTGTTCTCGCCATTTCGCAATTGTAACCCCGCAGTTTTGTGTACATAGTTATTCTTATGTCCAAGCAGACGATTTCTTTGCTTGGCTCGATTTCCTCTTATCAATACTGGATTTATTTGTGAGAAGAAAAATTAAACTGCGTAATCTAGAAAAACAATTTTAAAGCCTTTATAAATAGCGCAGTCTTATCTCTTTTCTTTTTGTAAAGGGTTGCATGACGTAATTTTAAAATTAAAAAAAAATGTCCATTTCATGTAGTGTCTGAGGTATTTAACGCTAAAACGTGAACCTAAAAGACAGCATGATGCAGAAATAAGACATTTTGAAAGTGAGAAGTTCAGTGTAAACGGTCTAACTTTTCACTTTTTTGATACCGAATGACGCTGACATAGTTTTTTTTTTGTGTCATTATATTGCAATGATCTCAAGTTAGTACATATATGATGCAAACTAAGTCAAGAGTGAAATAATTTTGCTTTTTCTAGATTCCACTTCACTGGAATTAATTCGAATTACACATGTGAGGAAAACTTTCGTTTCCTACCGTGCGAAGAACGGGAACGCAGCTAGTATTCTATAAAAAGTAATACTTTTAATAGTTTAACCCACAAACTTAATATGCTTTCGTGACTTTTCCAATATATACTAATTCAGTTTTATGTAAATCTGATTCCCCTGCTACATAAGAAAGTTACTATAGAGTTAAATATATCCCCATGAAAAGACGTTGAATTTTATATAATAAATTTCTATCCTTCTAATTCTAAAAAAGGTCTATCCTATGTGGAACACTCAGAAATACTACAAATATTAAAACTCTCTTAAAGGTAAAACTTCAATTTTATCATAAAATTGATTAAGCTGAGTTCTTTTGTTCAAATGTTTCACTGAATTCAATAAGTTATAAATATTAATATGCAAGCTTTTCACCGCCTTTTTTTTCCAAGTGAAAAAAACTTTTTTTATTGAATGCTCGGCAAGTCATACTTACTTCTCTTTCCATCAAAGCATGCTTGTCCTACATTTTAAAAAAGTATGAGAGAAAAACAGTATATATATATGTTTATTTATTTACTAATTTATTATTATTTTATTTTTGCCTTGTTTGGAAATCTAAGTAAACCTTAAGTTTCTTTTATTAATATTAATTGTTCATCATTTACTCATCTTTTTCTCATCAGATATTTAAAATCATGGATGGATCGTATTCGAGTTCTCACCATTGATGAAACCTCACCATTTTTTTTATTTCCAATGCAGCAGGCGATTACAGACATTATCCTTACGCCATACAGAGATCAGAGAAACAAAACAAACAAAGAATATTTAAAACATTAAAAGCACTAAAAATGCAAAATCAGGCAACTAAACTGTTCAAAGAATCTCTAGCCTCCCAGTATCGGGAATAGATACAGCTTTTAGTTAGAGCAGAGCAAACGGGGATATGATCGGCATCCATTGTGGCCCCACTGCGGCAGAGGGGGCAAGCAGGACTATCCACCAAGTTGAAGCGGTAAAGATGGGCATATAAACAGTCATTTCCAGATGCCAGTCGAAAGGCAGCCACTGCATTACTTCTTGGACAGTCGGGGAGATTGAGGATGGCATTTCTCCACGATTTTTCCTTCGTTCGATCTTTTAGTAGTGCCATATGTGTTGTCTTAAACATTTGATTAATTCTTGATGAGACTGACTTAAAGCTAACCAGATTGCATGGGGCCTGTTTAACAAAACAGCCCTTATTAATTCTTTCATCTGTTCTATCTGTGGTTTGCAGAGGAAGATGATAAATGCCAACGGTTCTAATGCGAGAAATTTCAACTGGGAATCGTCCCAGAGTAGCTCAGTGGTAGAGCACCCGCACGTTATGCGGCAGTCCTGGGTTCGATTCCCAGCTCTAGAATTTTTCACATAGTTGGTAAAAAATAAAATTAATCAGCCTATACACTCCAATTTGCCTAATAACTTGTAAGGTTGATGGAATCACTTTCTAAAAAAAAAAAAAAAGCCCTTTTTCGCCAGCTCATCCGCTTCTTCATTACCTGGGATACCACAGTGGGATGGGATCCATTGTAAGACAATCGTTTTATATTTATTGTGCATTTCTCTTATTAAAGATCTACATTGCACTATAGAGATAGTGTCGGGAGCCTGAAGGCAGTTTGCAATGGCTTGAATAGCAGCCTGAGAATCTGGAAAAATGACAACCTGGTCCTGTTCGGAGAGAGAAGGGCAAGCGTCTAGATAGGCTAGAGCTACTTTAATTGCATCGACTTCACCGTCAAAAGCAGTCTTGTATGTTCCCAATGAAAAATAATGAGCGAAATGCTCACAATAAATACCAGCTCTGACCACATCATATGTCTCAAGCTTTGAGCCGTCAGTATATATATGTAGCCATGCCTGAGGAGGAAAGCGATTGTGAATAGTCTCCATCCCCGCGCTGAACAATGCGTCAGTACAATCCTGGGATTTTAAAACTGCACTCGCAAGGTCTAGATGATATAATATTTCTCCCGCATCCCATGAGTTCAATGGGAGCAGTAAAGGCTCGATCCGGGGTGGGATATCACGTCCATCCATTTCTTTTAATACAGCTTCCAGAAAGCCATCCTGAGTCCTCAGCCTGCGAGGCCCAGATTTACCCCACTTATCACTATGAGGCAGGCGAATTAATTTCTGGTATAGTTTCAAGGCTGATTTCTTTATTTGAAACCTCACCATTGATGTCTGAATTTAAAAAAAAAAATATTAGATATGGGTTTGAATTCGGTTTAAGAGAGCTTGAAGCTCAAATTTATGCTTCTTAACATAATTTAAGGTTTTATTTTATTAGCTTAGATTAAATAAATGAAACATTTCAGTAAACTTTTCAATTTTTAATGTTGTCCTCATCAAACTGAAGAAATTTCAGAGTGATACGAGAGAAGTTGACGATAAAACTACTATGAATGATGATGATTGATTTGAATTTAATGACTTCGAACCATATACCACAAATTCTCGAAATGTTGTGAACTGCTGTAGTTTCTTTCCGAAAAATCAACAGATTTGATAGTTCTAAATTCATATTCGACAGTAAAAGAACTTTTTATGAAATTTAACACAAGTTTGCCGACTAGTGCTCCTGTCGAAAGACTTTTTTTACTTTGCAGGTATTATAAATGCTCCAAAAAGAAATTTACTAAGCGATAATCAGTTCGAAAAACTAGTTTTTTTGAAAGCAAATCTCATTCTTTTTCTAAATCATAGTGCTTAGAATAATACCATATTTTAACAGTCCTTTTCATAATTTCTTTATTAAAGTGCATACTGTTAAGTAAATTAATACAATGACACTCTTTTCTTTTGTAGTAATATATGAATGCATCTTGTTGTTTGTGTGATTATTGCAACGCTACTGATAACGCCCAACTGGCATTTGAATTTTACTCAGTTCAAAGTGGGAGAGCAAATAAATCATCTATTCATTCTAAAACAAACCATTTAATTCAATAACTGACAAGTACAAAGTTTTATCCTTTCACAAGAGCCAGGTATCATCACATCTTATATCAAATTCAAATTCACGCATCAAATTCGACCGAAGCACAAGCGGTCACCTCGTAAGCTATACTGAAAGATAAAGTGATGATTAATCGTACGCCAAAGCGGCAATCTCGCCAACAGAGCCAAGGGCGATATCTAGCCAAGCCGCTGGCGTGTACCTGTGTTATTCAGCGAAGGACGGAACATCCTCCCCCGCCATGAACAAATGGTTCATGATAACTGAAAAATACAAAAGAATTATTAATACATTAATTAACAATCAATAAAACATAACATTCATCTTAACTCAAAGTTAGTTTAAAACACAGCAATTAAAAGGCAACTTTAAAATTTTAAAATTTTATAAAAAGCTAAAACTTCAGTTCAAAGTTCAAACTGAGTTCAGTATAGGGAGCTTGGAAAGTTTTGTAATTGGACGTGTAGTTCACCAGAAGTTGTTTTAAGTCTCACAACGCTAACTCTATGGTCCGATCCAGGGAAAACCTCAAGCACACGACCAAGCTTCCATTTAGTTGGAGGTAAATTATCCTCTTTAATCAAACATAAATCTTCAACTGCAATATCCACTTGAGGAGTCTTCCACTTAGTTCTTTGCTGAAGTTGAGACAAATAATCAGATGACCAACACTTCCAAAATCCTTGTAGCATTTGCTGAACGAGCTTCCATCGTCTTAATATTGGTATTTTCTCTTCGATCAAATTCTGTTCGGGTACAGATGTCAAAGGGGCTACAATGATGAAGTCCCGGGTGTAAGTGCACTCAAATACGACGGATCAGCTGATACCGGTGTTAAAGGTCAGGAATTTAAACAAGCTTCAACCTGATGCAGAAGCGTCAGGAACTCCTCGTAGGCAAGAACTTGTGCACCCACCACCCTATTAAGGTGGTGCTTCATCGACTTTACGGCAGCTTCCCAGAGTCCACCGTGATGTGGAGCAGAGGGAGGATTGAAACTCCATTTTATACCCTCATCAGCGAGATAGTCGTGAATTTTTTTTCCTTCTCGAATGATGAGATCAAGTTTCTTTAACTCTTTGCTAACGCCCACAAAATTAGTTCCACCATCGCTAAAGATTTCTTGTGGTTTCCCTCTTCTCGCTGCGAAACTTCTCAATGATGCAATAAAAGCATCTGATGTCAAATCGCCTACCATTTCAAGACGGACTGCTTTCGTAGTAAAACATTCATATAAGCAAACATACCACTTTACAGGACGAAGGCCTCTTCCTCTTATTTGAAAGGGGCCTGCAAAATCCACGCCGACCTTCGAGAATGTTCTAGAAGGTACTACTCTTGATCGAGGAAGGTCCCCCATTAACTGAGTGGCCATATTCGCTCGATACCTACTACATTTGACACAGCTCCAAATGCATTTTCGAACTACATCTCTAGCATTAATGATCCAATACATTTGCCTGATTGCAGAAAGTAACAATTGTGTTCCGCCGTGTAAATGATTTTCATGATAATATCTTACAATTAAGCTTGTAACGTAATGATTTTTCGGTACGATAATTGGATGTTTTTGATTCTCTAAAATTTTAGAGTTCTTTAGCCGCCCTCCTACCCTCAGTATTCCATTATCGTCCAAAAATGGATTCAATGATATGATTTTGCTGTTTCTACTTATGGGCTTTCTTGAAACCAAGCACTTGATTTCTTCAGAGAAGTGTTGGCGCTGAACGGCTTTTAATATTACGTTAGTTGCATTATCTAATTCATTCGTTGTCAAAATTTTAGCATGAACAGTAGAAGGTTTTCTCAGAAATAGCAGACACCAAGCGGTTACCCTTCGTAGTTTGTTCCATGAAGAAAACTTCCTCGTAAAATGTTCGACGTTTGATTCTTGCACTACATTCACCACAGCATCATTCTGAACCCTTTTTTCGGGAACCAAAACAGAACTGTCAAGCTTAACTTCTGGTGTGAAATTACTCCAACCATTGGAAGGCTGACATAGCCAAGGCGGACTTCTCCAATATAGCTCATCAATTCTTAAAGATTGTGGGCTCATTCCTCTCGTCAATTTATCTGCTGGATTATCTGCACTTTTACAAAAATTGCAGTTTTCTGGAAGAGTCTTTTCCTGACTTTCAATGACGCGATTAGAGACAAATGGCTTCCACAATTTTGCGGTATCCTTGATCCAGTGAAGGCAAATATGCGAATCCCACCATAAAAACACGTCGATAGATTTCAGTCCAAAAACATTTCTCAAGTACTTGGCAATTCTGGCTGCGATTACTGCCGCCAGCAATTTTACGAAAGTAATTTTATAAAAACGGAACTTTAAAATTATATCTAATATATTAGTATTTAGGTTTGGACCCGACAGTAAACAATCATTCAACGATTTAGCATCTTTACTTTTCGATGATGCATCAAACACAATTCTAACCTTAGTCGTAAACTTGTCCTCCCTCACCACTGGTCGATGAGGCATGTATGTATTTACTTCATTTTCCCTATATTCGCATTCCTCAACTATACCCAAATTCAGTTGTCCATCCAATATTTCTTTATATTCATTCAGTAGCATAGCATCTTTCATTAGTTTCGAATTCAAACCAAAAAGTCTGTGCCTAGCTTCATCAAAATTGGATTGCAATTCATTTTTATTCTCCTTCCACAGCAATCTTGTTTCATACCTTCCATTCACAAACTTCAAGTTATTATTAAAGGAAGCAATAACATCTAAATCACTTTGCGAAAATGATTCATTTTTATCGTCGGAAATTCCCAAAGTTTCTAATTTACAAAAGCGTTCCAAATTAAAGTCTTCTCCCTCACCCCCACATGATACAAAATGTGAATTAATGATTTTACTATTTTCCGAATTTGTTTTTCCGACAATCGTATATCCAAAAACTGTATTCGCAACATACAGTTAGTCATTAATTTCTTCGACTATGCCCAGTGGCGGATCTAGGATTGGGTAAAGGGGGGGGGGGCTAACTTACTGGGTATTCAATAATTTGGGCACAGTTATCCACAGGCCCTACGAGAGGGGGGGCGCCGCCCTGGGGCCCGTGTTCAGCTAAAGTGCGTCCGTAAATTTTTCAGAATGTGTTAAGAATTTCATTTATAGTCTATATAAAATCTATTGTAAATAGACTAAATTTCGAATACATCCCAGATAGAACAAACTTGTCCAGAACCCTCCCAGAAGACGTCATATAGACAAGTTGACATGTCCATTAAACATCCACGATTCGTCAGATTCTCGTCTCTTTTACATCAATATGGCACTATAGGTCGCCCATATGAAGTCTTATAGACATCTATATAGACATAATTATGGACGTGCTTACGTATACAAGACTTGTCTATATAGACATAATTATGGACGTGCTTACGTTTACAAGACTTGCGGTAAAATCATACAAGCCGGTGCGCACCCCATGTAAACATGGCGACAGTCGCTGGAGCTTGGCGGCCGCCAAGCTCCAGCGACTGTCGCCAACCATTTTCCACGATCAGCACATTAAAATTGCACATATATTCCACTAAAAATGAGCAACCAGTGGACCGTTTTTAACTAAAAAAACCTCAGTGGATTCAGCAACCTAGTTGTACAGCTATCTAAACTAGGAAACCAGTGGTCCGTTTTTAACTAAAAAAACCTCAGTGGATTCAGCAACCTAGCTGTACAGCTATCTAAACTAGGCAACCAGTGGCCCGTTTTTAACTAAAAAAACCTCAGTGGATTCAGCAACCTAGCTGTGCAGCTATCTAAACTAGGGAACCAGTGGTCCGTTTTTAACTAAAAAAACCTCAGTGGATTCAGCAACCTAGTTGTACAGCTATGTAAACTACACAACCAGTGGACCGTTTTTAACTAAAAAAACAACAGTGGATTAAGCAACCTAGTTGTACAGCTAATGTAAACTGGGCAAACACCGGCCCGTTTTCAACTCAAAAAAACATCGGTGGATTAAACAACCTAGTTGTACACCTCTTATAAAGTCAGTATGATTAGAATAGCACGTAAATAGCACTTACGAAAACATAAAACACATCGAATATCAATGTAAAATTCACATTAAAAACCTTAAACATTGCAAAGATTCGTTAAAAAAGAGCACTTACCTTTATTTTTTTTTAAAATAACCGCTCAGAAATGTCCCCAACACCCACCGGCTTATAACGTAAAACCAGCATGCTTTCTTTTATTTAGCTCTATATTCACACCATATTTCTATCAAACAAACACAAAAGAACGCTCCTTTTCCTTTCAAAACATAAAAAAAAACACCATATTCCACACATAAATACTGACGACGAAATTCCCCGATACGCTTACTAACCTACGATAAACAATACTAACCTACGATACGCTTACTAACCTAGGATAAAACAGAATCAAAACCACAAGGAAAATCAAACATTAACTTAATCCACTATCACCAGCCACAAACAAACAACTATCGTCATTCAATTAGCACTGAATGAAAATCCCACACTTCAAAACACCCAGTGTTTCTCTTTTGTTACTAGTCTAAACAATCACCGGCAGGGTACTTCACTCCAGCTGAGCATCGCCCATGACGGCGCCAGAGCCAACGCCAAATCAATTTGTAAACAAAACATCAAAATGTAAACAGCACCGTATACGGAATATAGTCCCCTCAGCCTTTACGGGGGTTTTAGAACAAAATAATTTATTATGGTCAGTACCTCCACATTTTCCACAGGGTTGTAGCTTGCTCAAACATGCAGAAGATAAGTGAGATCTTAAGAAGCATTTATAACACCTTCCCTCCCCTTTTAATTTATGCCTCTTCTTTTCATCACTAAAATTAGCACACTCATTAGAAGAATGTTGATTATTTTTACAAAAGACGCAATAAGATTTAAAATTAGCATTTAAAGTATTTGCATAACTAGATTTATTCAAATATTTTCTATTACAATTTTCTGTTTGACCCCTAAACCCAGTTGACGAATTTCCTCTGTCACCAGCATTAGTTATCGACAAAGTTCTTTCTCTGCATTCTATTTCACATTTGATAAAATAAAGCAATGCAGTTA
>JAWZYV010016328.1:0-40674 GCA_038373885.1 Cheiracanthium punctorium
ACTCGTTCACGAATATAAACTCAATATTTTAATAATCTTAATTTTTTTTAATCTTTTTCTATTCATTTGTTACTAAGGCAACCATGTAAGCAAAAGCGAAAGAAATATTTTAAATTGAGTGCTCGCGTTCATAATCTCGTTCACATGCTAGGTCCGAAAATTAAAAACAAGTAAAATGAGTTATCAATCAGCAAGGGGAAATGCTTTATTCTTTTGCCGCTAGGATCGCTGCACGTCACTCGATTTCCAATGTTTACATAATTGAAACTTATTTGGGTGACCAAAAGCACGGAGATATACTATAGGAGTGGACACTCTCCATAGCTGTAATGTTAAACTTTTGGTACTCCAAATAAGTTTCAATTATGTAAACATTGGAAATCGAGTGACGTGCAGCGATCCTAGCGACAAAAGAATAAAGCATTTCCCCTTGCTGATTGATAACTCATTTTACTTGTTTTTAATTCTCCGACCTAGCATGTGAACGAGATTATGAACGCGAGCACTCAATTTAAAATATTTCTTTCGCTTTTGCTTATATGGTTGCCTTAGTAACAAATGAATGAAAAAAGATAAAAAAATGTTCTATCTTAAGATTATTAGAATATTGAGTTTATATTTGTGAACGAGTGTCTATATCGTGGCTCACAGAAAAGAAGTTTTCGTCTACCGCGGCATATATTTACATTAGAAAATGGCGCGAGTTCTTAATGTAACATGAATTTAACATGAGTTTTTTAGCGGCAATTTAAAGCTGTGTTAAAATTTGTCACAGCATTTCTCACAGCATGAAATAAATGTAAATACTGCTTGTTTGAGTGTGATCTTCATTATAAATAAACACTTTTTAAATATTGCATTCACACATACAACATTCTTCTAAATTTACTACTATTTCTTAAAATACAGCTTTTGGGCAAAATAATAACACGACATTACATACATAATATTACTTCGCTTCGAAACCCTTGCCTATATTTATTACGAAATAGTATTCTAAGACAATTATGTAATCAAAACACACCTGAAGCCAGAAATTATTATATATCACGTTCATAAGTCTATGTATTTCATTTTTTTTTTGAAGTTCCGCTAATTCAACGATCTCCATTCACTCGATGGAAATATAAACAACCTGGATGCGCAGAAGCAGGAGATGCGCAGTTACACAGTGTGCGTAGCGCCATCCGTTTGCAACAACAGCGTTATACAACTTTCTAAGAGAAGTGTCCCCTCCTATACATTTAGCTTCGTGACCAAAAGTTTAACATTACAGCTATGGAGAATGTCCACTCCTATAGTATATCTCCGTGTTAGGAATAAACAGCTCCTCCCATTACGTTAGAGTTGCCATTTCAGGAAACAGAAAAATAGACAATAAAGAGAAAGGAAGTTGCATCCAGTAAAATCATCCACTCCACGGCTGCCAAAATATTTGTTTTCACAACAAAAAGGGACTTTTTTTTAATTCTTTTACGCGCATTACCTGTATATTATATCCTTTTGCAGGGCAGGACAACGCAATTAGAGTGCCATGTATGTCCAGAGAGAAGAGGTAGCTATAACAATTTGCTAAAGTAAACATTTTTTTTTTCACTGGAAAAATAGATACTGTAATTTTTTGCGTCCTTTAAGTTAGTTCTTCTTAGAAAGAAAATAGAATTTTAGCTCAATTATCTCGTAGACATTGTTGAACGATGATGTTGTTCAGTGTTGAAGTGTTTTTACATTTTTCTTTCAGACTAGACGTGTAGGTGTTTAAATATAATTTTTTCAAATTCACTACTTTGTACTGTTACGAATTTTATGGGGAACCCGCAGTTCTGGGGTTTAAAATAGTTTAAATTCGCATTCTACGCGTCGGATAGTTAAATTTTGCATTTTGTTGCATCCAAATGGGTCAACTAGAACCGGAGATATGAAGGTTTGGGTTTTCCCCATTGATTTCTTTAGCGATTTCTAGAAATCTTGACAAATATCGGTCCTAGGCCTTCGGTCACTTCACTTTGGCGATATTTCGCCAAAATTCGCCAAGTTTGGCGACATTTTGGTCATTTCTCCCAATGGGGCTGGTGAAGTTAGTTTTTCTGCATTAGCCTGCATAATAGCCTAATATTTCTCTTCTATGACGTCATCAAAATTCCCGCGTTATGTGGAATCTTCGAGAAATTCATTCTTCTAAAGTTCCTTGTAGCTTCTCCGACACCTATAAATACAGATATGACAGACAACCCGAGTCAGTGTGGATCGAGCTTCCGATGAGTACGCTGCTTTGTTGGGTGAATTGGATTGTGCTATAGAAGCTGTATTTTCGCTTGCCTTTTTGAAGCCTTGTTTTTAAGTGCTGTGTGTCAATTCTTCATTGCTGTGTCTTGAGGGACTGTTTGCGATATCCCTCGTCTATTTCCACTGAATTTATGCCTGTGAAAGTGTTTTATTTTTGTGTGAGAAATACAGCATCTGTGAAAGCTTCGGTACTAACCAAACCGTGTTAATCAAGCTACTGTCTGTTAGTGCCTGTGAATTTTGTACAGCCGATGGTTCGACGAAGTTCTAAAAGCAATAAAGTTCGTATTCCATCCTGACAAGTGGACTCTTTACTAGAACTTTCTACACCTGCTGTAACCTACGTTCACTTCTCTTTTAGGGACTTACTTTTGGCACCCAATGGGGCGATATTTCGCCCAAAGTCGCCAAGCTGGTCGACATTTTTATCATTTCGCGTGGTTTTCCCAATGGAGCTATTAAAGTTGCTTTTTCAGCATAAAAATCACGTAATCTTAATATATATATAAAATGCTAATGTTCGTTTGTAAAGACAGGCTTTTCTCTATCACCACCCTCTCGAGTTAACTTCCCGTTGGGGTGGTAAATACCCCTTGGCCTCACGGTGAAAGTCAGGGAATTTGGTCGCGGTGGGTGAAAGTGGGTGGTTGTGGGTGGCGAAAATGTGAAAAAATATATATCTGTCCTTTTCTAACTCATGAGAACTTCTGAAAAGTTCTAAAAATTCCTGGAATGACCTAGAAAACTCCAAAATGTGTGCAACTGTTACAGTCAATCTAGAATGTTTTTGAAGGTTCTAAAAATTTCCAGAAAGTTCTAGAAAGTTCCAAAACGTGTGCAACCGTTCAAATCGATTTAGAATGATCTAGAACATTCTAAAAACTTCTGGAATGATCTAGAAAGTTCCAAAATTTCTGCAAATGTTAAAAACAATCCAGAATGATCTAGAAAGTTCCAAATTGTGTGCAACTGTTAAAATCGATATGGAATGTTCCAGAAAGTTCTAGAAATGTCTGGTCGAGTGAAGATCCATTGCGATGGGTGATTGTCATTCGGAAATTTTATAGCATACTGCTTCGCAGCCTCTCGCTTATTCCGATGAAATTCTCCGTAAAGTAACACCATTTCAGTGTATTCATTAGTATTAAGCATTATCTTTCGTTTTTTATACTCAATAAGCTACGAATTCAAATAGCATGAACTTTAGACAAACACTAACAAAGTAACTTAAACAATAGTTTTTCACCTCCAATAAAATATTAAAATTTAATGTTTATCGTCTGTTGCCATATCAGCAGGAATACTTTCTATACACCGCATGTTTAATGGTCTAATAAGTCTCTCAATATCTAAGATAGAAATCTAAATTATCTACGTTAAAAATGGATCCTTAAATATCTTTTATACCATTAAACATGCGGTGTATTTTAACCCGAGCAACGCCGGGTTTCGCTGCTAGTAGCTCAATATTTCTCTTCTCAGACGTAATAAAAATCCTCGCTTTGTGTGGAATCCTTAGAAACAGAGACTTCTGGAAGCTTCTTGTAGCTTCTGCCGCACGTATAAGTAGAAGCATATCAGAGGCCTCAGTTCAGTGTGGAGTGAGCTCCCGTTGAATGTGAATCGAGCTACCAATGTTTACGGCGCTGTTTTTAAGCGCTGTGTGTAAATTCTTCATTGCTTGTCTTAAGTCAGCGTTTCTTATTCTGTGGGGCCCGACCCAGAAGGGGGGCGCACAGCGTTTGCAGGGGGGGGCGAGAGAAAAACCAAACAGCAAGTAGTGATAAATGTAAAGTAAATAAAAAACTTTGTAAAAAACACATATAAGATGTTATAGGTAAGAGGAAACTATAACATCTCTTATAACATCCATCTCCTATAACATCCTCCCTTAACTATAACATCCTCTTACCTATAACATCTTATGTGTGTTTTTTACAAAGTTTTTTATTTACTTTATTGTTTAACACCAGTATTTTGAGTGTTTTTTCCGTAGTGATAAATGTGTTCAAAAGGAATGAATTCGACTAAATGTTTATTGTTAAAGATTAAGAAACTGAATGTTTGCTGAAAAATGCGAAGGGGTGGGCACCGTAAGTTATCTTTTGTTTTGGGGGCTCTTTATTAAAAGGTTGAGAACCGCTGTCTTAACCCTTTGAGGCGCAACCCTTTCCCCATGCTGAAAAAAGGGCAGCCATTGCCATCGCTCGACTTAACGACCCGCAAGAGGGCGGACGATCGAACCGTTCATCGCGTGCTACAGATCTAGAGACCCTTTTTTGACGACAGCTGGCTGTGCTCGCGCACAGCCACTTCTAGAAGCCATAAAGTTCGTGTTCCATCCGGACAAGTAGACTCTTTACTAGAACTTTCTACACCATACTTTAGAACGACGAACCCAGGAAAAACAAGCAGAGTTTTCCGCCTCAACAGTCACTACGGTTCATCCTTACCTCCCATTTCCCTACAGGTCTTGAATGTCTATGCTCTCTGTACTATACTCTCTGACCATCCCATGCTTAACCCATTATGCGCCAAAGCTCCCGTTACGGGAACGTTTATCTATATAAATAAAATTAGACTTTTGTCTGTACATTTCTTGGAATTCAAAAATTTTGACATTTCTATCCGTTTCAAGCACCCGGGAATACGATGCGACCCTCAAAAAAAAGATTGTCTGTCTGTCATTCTGTCATTCTGTCCGTGACGCTTTTTTTGTTCGAGCATCCCGTAAAAACGACTGAAGCGAATGATATGAAATTGGGTGTCATGATAGGTGGTCACTCAACTTAAAACATAGGCTTCGAATTAAAAAAAAATCTTAATTAGATTGAGATTTTGCGAAAATCGTTTCAAACTGCGTCAATTTGTGTCCGAACATCACGTAATAACTGCAAAGGTGAAAAAATGATATCGGGTGAATTGATAGGTGTTCACTCACCTTAAACTATAAGCATCTAATTAAAAAATATCGATCCGATTTCGAGATTTTGTGAAAATCGTTTAAAACTGAGTGAATCTTTGTTCCCGCATTACGTAATAACGACTAAAGCGAATGATATGAAATTGGGTCACATGATAGATGGTTGCTCAACATAAACTATAGGTGTCCAATTTTTTAAACATTTTTATTAGATTTTGAGATTTTGTGAAAATTCTCTCAAAATACGTTCAATGATGATTTCTTCAAACTTCACGTAATGACGACTAATACGAATGATACGAAATTGAGTGATAGGATAGGTAGTTGCTAATCTTAATTTATAGGCGTTGAATTTTTAAAATAATTTGATTACATTTTGAGATTCTGCAAAAATCGTTTTAGAATGCTGAAATTTTGTTCAAGCCTCACGAAATAAAGACTGCAGGGAATGAAACGTAATTGGGTGACAGGATTGGTTGTCACTCAACTTAAATTCTAGGCTTCCCATTTATCAAAAATGTTGATTAGATTTTGAGATTTTGCAAAAATTATTTCAATATGCGTAGATATTCGTTCGAGCATCCCATAATTACGACTCAAGCGAATGAAATGATATTACTTAGCGACTCTCTAACCTGTCATATTTTAACAATACATAAAAATGATTGATAACTTCGCTTTCTTTACTTTGGCAACATACTCCATCCATTCTGTGTACTCCTACAATGCTGACAAAAGTTCTTGCTTTTTGGAAATTTGCATTCACTAACCCGTCAAGGACGGGTACTTCAGCTAGTTATATATATTTTTTCTTAAAATATTTTAACGCAGTTTACGAAATACACATTTTATATAAACATTTACACTATAGGGTGTGTTATATAGTGTAAATGTTTATATAAAATGTGTATTTCGTAAATTGCGTTAAAATATTTTAAGAAGAATAATGTGTAATAGATGTTCCCGTAACGGGAGCTTTGGAGCTTAATGGGTTAACTTAAAACTTGATTAAGGGCCGCATTTCACGTAGAGAGAGGTTACTATTCTTGATTGCTGCTTCACGAATGCAACGCCGCAGATAAACAAAGAAGCCAAGTCATTAAAACTTGAGAGTTCTTCCAGAGGCGGAATTTTCTGTGGAAATCGAGAATGACGGAGGCATGAAATTTTAATCCTATTGAATTACTTTTTGAAAAGGGAAGAGGATTAGCAACACTCTATATTTTCGAAATATTCATGAGTCTCGTTATGCCAGGACTTGATGCGTTGATGAATTTCTGCAAATTGAGGTGTCTGCTTACCTTCGGAGTCAAATTTTTAATATAGTCTTGAAAAATGGCTTACTTAGATGCAGCATACCGGGTGATTAAAAATAGATGCTAAGGGGATTATTTTTTAAACCGTCAGTGATCGCCCAGAGTAAACATTCTATGTAGCTATGTAGGTATGTAGGTTTGTGACCACCGATGTTCTTGCGCGCGTCTCTCGATCGCATTGCGCCGAGACGGTGGGTCGCAGACTTACCGAATTTTGCATACGGCTTCACTGGGACAGATCCTAAGACGCCTCGGAGCGATTTTTCCGAAATTCGAATTAGAAAATGTTTTATTTTGTGTTTTGTCCGATTTTTAGCGATTTTTCTTGCATAATGCGTAATAACGCCGGTCATTGCACTCGCAATAAAACGATATTTGCATCATCGGATAGAGGAGAAAATTTTCTTTCGAAAACAGTTTGTTTTGACTGTGTAACATATTTTGCCGATTTTGGGGAATTTTCAAAAGAATTTCTGTTTTGACGATGTTTGCGTAAAAATAATTTTAAAACTGCTGCATCTTCCATTCTATCTGTCATAACTTTTTTATATTTCGGCAAAAGACGGAGCCTATATTTCGCCCACTTTTAAAAGAAGAACGGGGGGAAAATATAAATTAGGAGATTTTTTACGAATTTTTATGTAAAGAAGGATTTTGAATTCAATAAAAGCTGTTTCAAGATTTCGGTATGATATCTTCCGCTATGGTTGTCTGCGAAACAGTAACAATGAATAAAATTGCCATTTGAAAAACATAAATAAAATGACTTTAAAATAACTGAGTTTCCACATGTGAAATCTACGTCATTTTGATCTAACGAAATTAAAACCCCCTTTCGAAACTCAATCAAAATAACGGGCTCACAAACCGGGCGCGATATTACTTAGATGCACTCACACTATAGGGCAGTTTCAGATTACGTCACTATTCTATCCTGGTGGAATAATATGAGGTTCCTATTGGTTCATTCAAGTTCCTGGTGGACAGACGTCACTTCAAAGACGAGCTTTCATTCGAAGTTCTGGGACAGACGTCACTTCAAAGACGAGCTTTTATTGGTTGAGTCTAGTGCCGGTCACGTGGTTGAAACTGCTCTATACCGGGTGATTCAAAATAGATGTTAAGGCGATATTTTTTTAAACAGTAAGTGATTGAAACATGCATCCCATTAGAAAAGCTCGTCCAATTAAGAGTAGAATACAGATAGAGCGTTTCTTTTACTACTGGGGGTTGTGTGCCTATTAAAATACGAAATTTAATTTTGATACGGTCCCTCCTTTCCTACCCTTTCTATTGAGAAGAATGTTGCTCTTTGCCTAAGAAAATGAATAAAACAAATCCCGTGTCTCCACGTGGAATATTTTCCGAGATGCATCCGTTTTGAAAATTTTGGCATGTATCGCCAAGCACTAAGGGGATGTATCCAAAGTGAGAAAAATGTAATTGCTTTTCAACTGACGTTCATTTATGTTAATTGTCATTCGATAGACACAGTTGACTTCTCAAATCCTCATTTAGCTAGAATTTTCCTGTAATCAGGGTGTCTACCGCTCCGGAAAATCCGGAGAGTCTGGAAAAAGCCGGGAAATTGGAAAATGGGTCCGGAAAGTTTGGAAAAAACCGGGAAATTGGATAACGGGTCCGAAAAATTCACCAAAATAATCAATTTTTTTTTTTCCACGAGCACGTATTTTTCGGATAGAGAAAGCATCAAGCGATGTGTTTGTATAAGGAGGGAAAAATGGGGGCTCATCAATCGTAACGGAAGGGTAAAAGACAAATTAGCTTACTTGGTAACTTATGGCTTAGGACCGTATTTCCTAGAACAGTTACTTAATTATATCAGAAAGTGCGACTACTTCTGTTTCTCAATAGATGAAATCTTAATCCTGTATACTTCAGTTAAAATTGATTTAAGAAGTTGTACAAAATATGCAAATATAAAGATAAGGGAGGGGGCATTGTGCAATTTCCTAAAGTAAAAAGCATTGGTCAGGAATTTTTTTTCTCGGGACCTCCCAAAAGTCAGGAGAAAGTCAGGAAATTGACTTTCAGAAATTTGGTAGACACCCTGGTAACGCATGTTTGGCAGTTTCCAATTAAAGTTACCCACACCCTAGTAAACTACACCATTACTATTATTTTGCCATTCTCTTTCACACTTTAAAATTCCTTCTCTAGAAGCGTGATATAATGAGTGGATGACCCCCCCCCCTAAAAGACTCAATGATCGCTCAATTCATAAAGCAGTACCGATCCTTTTAGGTTAAACTGTACTTGTTCATTTCACACATTTGAACACGTTTAATTGCTTTTTGCAACAATGGGATCTTTATTTATCTTTTATCAACTCATAGTTCGCCCCCTAAATCAATGATTTTTCTATCCGGAAAACCGGTGCCAACGCAGCAGGTAAAGTGGTGTAAGTCATCATTTCCAAATTGCAATATTTCGCTAACTATTCCACGTAGAGACACGGGATTTGTTTTATTCATTTTCTTAGGCAAAGAGCAACATTCTTCTCAATATGAAGGGTACGAAAGGAGGGACCGTATAAAAATTAAATTTCGTATTTCACTAGAAATTGTTAAACGTGCGTGCTAGCGCACTTTCAAGAAATTCCTTCCATAGGCCATCATGTAAAAGAAATCTTTGTCGTAGCCCTGTAGAAAAACTATAAGTCCTATACACACCCAAATCAATACCGGTCTTGCGACTGTGGTTTATGACATATATATCCAATTTGAGCTCCATCGAATGCTCCGTTCAGGAACTATCGTGTTCACTCACATACACACAAACACACACACACACACACACACACACATACACACATACATACATACATCTCGTAAAAATAGCATAAATGGATTCAGAAGATCTCAAAACGTGTAAAAACACCAAAATCTCGAAGTCGAATTTTTTCATGATTACAATACTTTCCTTACATGGTACATGTTCGGAAAGTAGCTAGACCGTATGATGAAAATTAAGGGAACAAATTAGCGATAAACACACCAGTTAAGGAATTTGAAGACACTTCATTATTAAAACTACATTCATTGGAAACCCAAAATAAATAAAAATGTAACGGAATGCTGCGTTTACATGTTGTTCCAATTCGCCATTTTAATTCTGAATTAAGTTTGCCACAGAAATACAAAAAATTGTCATGGTAACTGCATGTGTTTAATGATCGCCACCTTGGCGAGAGCGGGGGTGTTCAAGTAAGAATCAACCCGAGAAAGACAAACACGGCACACTCATGGATCATGATGGGCATTCAAAGCAATATTTAAAACGGTGAAGTGTAGTTGGAATGTACTTGGCGAAGATTGTAAAATAGTTTGAGTAGGCTATTTTAAGATACATTTCAATTCCAAAGATAGGTTTTATGTAACAAGGAAGAAAAATAAGGTACACTCATGAATAAATGATACACTTTCCAACTTAACTGAATAACGAAGAAAAACAGGGACGTCGCATAAATTATGATACACTTTTATTATATAGCACTTTAGTGCTTATTTAAAATCTAAAAGTGTTTCAGATTTTCTTACTTTAAAAAAAAATAGTCTTTTTAAATAAATAATTTAAACGCATCTTACGTCTCCATCATTTATTGCAACTGAAGTGTTTAATTTAACGAACCTCATTTAATTCACTACGCCATTTAATCGGAAATTTAAAAAGATATGCTTTACATGCTAGCAATTTCTTCAGCAGTTACACGTTAATGAAATAATTTCCGTCAGTTTTTCGGTTCAAATATTGCAGAAAGTAATCGGCAGAGTACAAAATTGCTGGGAAAATTCTTTTACGGTGCATAAAACTCAGTAAAGTATCGCAGGCATTACTATAAAATTCGTAAAGGGCCGCATTTCGTGAAGAGAAATTTATTCTTAATGTCTTCACTGTCCTAGAATCGAACATAAACCTCCAGAACTAAAGAGTAATTAAAAGCGAATCCTTTCAGAGGCGGAATTTGCTCAAAATTGAGTCTCGATTTTTAATCGCAATGAATAACACTTTGGAAAGAGGATTAATAGGGGAACTAATTTCCTAGGAACTAATTGCGCTACGCCGCATGGCCTTCTGCACCGTACAAACGATTGCCTTGAAATTCGGTATGCATGATTATTGAACACATATATAATGCGATATCCATTTTGCTATATCTCTTTGTTACAATAAATAGTAATCACAACAAATCGTAATATCAAAAGTTTATTCATTCCGTGCGAAGAACGGGTACTTCAGCTAGTGTTTATATATTTCAGTCTGTCCGACGCTTCCTGAGCTAAAAATAGTTTTTATTACTTCGTTTGTAACTTGTAATCCTCCACTGTTGGCACTACTTTGGCACGATGAAATTTGATGCATGCACAGACCTTCAATTTATCCAATAGCTACTGTATAAGTATTTTTCATTGCCTAAACGTTTATTGTAACTCTGTCACTTTGGTTGGTCATCTGGCCAACGCCGATATTCTACTCCGATTCTATGCTCTGTTTGCTATGCTGAATTAATCGCTCCAACCGATTTTCGATTGCAAAGTTTGGTACTTACGCGGATTACTTAGGCCAGCACGGAGAATATTTTTCAAGTATCCATTTTAGCTGTAACTTGCCGCTAAATGGCGTTGCAACGCATCAACTTCTATACCAGTTCGACTGATCGGCATAAAAATTTTTTATACTTACACATTTGAGCACGAAGAATATATTCTAACTGTGCTCCTTTTGATGTTACTCACCACTAGATGACACTGCAATGCATTATTATTTTAACTCGCCACTAGATGACGCTGCAGCAGGCCAAATTCTTGACCATTCAAACTGTCGTTATGAAAATCAGTATACATAGCTATTTGAACAATGAGAATATTTTGGCGTTATCCATTTTGCTATAACTCGCCACTTGACGGCGCTGTAGCAAATCCTTATCTTAACCACTAGATGGCCCTGCAGTGTATCACTTCTTGACTGTGCGAATGATCGCTATGAAAATAGGTATACATAGATATTTGAACACGGGGAAGAGTTTGGCGCTATCCATTTTCCTATAACTTACCACTAGATGTCGCGTCAACACATGAACTTCAGGACTGTCCAGCCGATAGTCATGAAAATTCGTATCGATCGATATCTGAATGCGAAGAATGTTTTCGCCGTATCCGTTTTGCTAATACTTGCCACTAGATTGCGCTACGCCGCATGGCCTTCTGCACCGTACAAACGATTGCCTTGAAATTCGGTACGCATGATTATTGAACGCAATATAATGCGATATCCATTTTGCTATATCTCTTTATTACAATAAATAGTAATCACAACAAATCGTAATATCAAAAAGTTTATTCATTCCCGTGCGAAGAACGGGTACTTCAGCTAGTGTTTATATATTTCAGTCTGTCCGACGCTTCCTGAGCTAAAAATAGTTTTTATTACTTCCGTTTGTAACTTGTAATCCTCCACTGTTGGCCCTAATTTTGGCATATTTTATTTTGATGCATGCACAGACCTTCAAATTTATCCAATAGCTACTTTATAACTATATTTTCATTGGCCTAAATTTATTGTAACTCTGTAATTTTGGTTGGTTATCTTGGCCAAGCCTATGTTCTCTCCAATGCAATGTTCTGTGTTGGTACTCTTTTTTAAGTCACTCCACCGTTTTTCCACTGCAAAGTTAAGTCGTAATTTTATTACTCTGGCCATCACCAGACCGTAATTTTTAAAATGTTTATTTTAAATAATCTCTTTAAATAAATAATTTAAAAGCATCTTACGCGTCTCCATCCTTTATCGCAACTGAAGTGTTTAATTTAACGAACCTCATTTAATTCACTACGCCATTTAATCGAAAATTTAAAAAGATATGCTTTACATGCTAGTCATTTCGTCAGTAGTTACACATTAATGAAGCAATTTCAGTCAGTTTTTTTCAGTTCAAATATAGCAGAAAGTAATCGGCAGAATCCAAGAACTGCTGGGGTAAATTCTTTTACGGTGCATAAAGCTCAGTAAATATCGCAGGCATTACTATAAAATTCGTAAAGGGCTACATTTCGTGGAGAGAAGTTTATTCTTAATGCCTCCCGACTGCTCCTAGAATCGAACATAAACCTCCAGCACTAAAGAGTGGAGTAATTAAAAGCGAATCCTTTCAGAGACGGAATTTGCTCAAAAGTGAGTCTCGATTTTTAATCGCAATGAATAAGCACTTTGAAAAGGAAAGAGGATTAATAGGGGAACTCATTTCCGAATGTTCCAATAGCTTGTCATTATACGAGGATTTCGTAATGATGAATTTCTAATTGAATGATTGCGAATTAATAACGCTCGACATGTATAGGAGTGGTCTGCTGCTACCGGGAAAGGAATGATAAATTGTCCTCATATGTAATTATTCTTCCCTTTAGAGTCCATATTATAGAGAGAGGCCCAATCGTCTGATATTTTGGTTCACACTGGTGGTTCTAGAGAATAATTTTAATACAATCAAACCTCGTTAAAGCTTGGAATCCACGTGGGCGGAAAGCTGAATTTTCTCAGAAAAAAAGAATTCCTGTATATATTATTTTCTGTCAGCACTTGAATGCACTCTAGCGCAATACGGATTAGCAGATACTGCGATGCAGGCGCCATCTATTGTCTTCATTTGAAATCGCTTGTTGTTCCGTACATTGGATGATTGAAACAGCGCGAAAAAATACATGAATAACGAATAATATCTCGCTAAAATAAGCTTTCACTTTATGAATAGGATGACTTTTATTAGAACACACGAAATTAATAAAACGTAAACATAGATTCTGAGTTTAAAACACTTTCCCAGTAAGAGAAAAATACGGAATTCTCATAGCATTCATTGAATGAAGGTCCGCGAACTGTAGATGAAGAGACTATTTTAAATACAAAACGTTGGTTTTTAAGAGTCTCCTTGTGTTCTTCTTATTTTACTTTTTTTTATTGAATACAAATGTATAACACAATAAGAATAGTACATTCCAATCTCTGAGATACAAGTAATTCAGCATCGAAATGTGACGCCATTTTGTTTTAAGGACCGCCTCTCGTGATCTAGGCGAACTCCCATTGACTGGCACATGAACGTGGGCAGGTATTAGATGCTTGTAATTTAAGTTGAGTGACCACCTATCATGTCACCCAATATCATTTCATTTAGCATCGTTGTTATTACGTGATGCGCGAACACAAATGTACACTGCTTGAAACGATTTTCTCAAAATCTAATCGAAATTTTTAAAAAATTCGACGACTATAGCTTAAGATGAGCGACCACCTATCATAGCAGTAAATTTCGTTTCATTCGCTTCAGTCATTTTTACGTGATACGCGAACGAAAAGCTTCATTGATAGAAAGACAGAACGACAGACTTTTTGTTGACGGTTGCACTGGATTCCCAAGTACTTGAAACGTATAGAAATCGCAAAATTTTTTAATTCCAAGTAATGAACAGACAAAAATCTAATTTTATTATAGATTTTCTGTGAGGGACAGTTTTTTTTTTCACTTTGTAAATGAGAAAACTCGTTGTTTTATTTATAAATCTGCGAGAAAATCATTAGTTGAGGCGGAATATGATCGAAAATGGGACTCGATTTCTAATCGCAATTAATAACGCTTTGAAAGGAAGATGATTTAAAAGAACTATTTCTGGATTGTTTGTTAGATTGCAAAATTGTGTTATGTAGGAAAGGATGAATTTCTAATGGAATGATTGCGAATTAATAATACTCGACACGTAGTAGTGGTCTGCGACTACGAAAGATGATAGATTCTCCTCATATGTGACTATTCTACACTTTAGAGTCTCTGTAATATGCACGTGCACTCGTCTGACATTTTGGTTCACAATGCCGGTTCTATGTATTTTTGAGTGCGTAGTATAGAAATGCCCCCAATCATACACACACACTGTAGCTAGAATACGGTGACCAAATGTCCTCAATTTTTGAGGACGCTTTGAATATTGAAAATCAAATATCTAGATGATACTAAGCGCACTATGACTGTTAAATGTTGTTGCAATGAAAACATGCAGTATTTCTTCAACTAAAAAAAAAAAATTAAAGGAAAAAAAGTAGGATATTGCATTGCAGTAGTTCTGTTTTTATTTGACTCTTAAAAATTAACTATCAAAATGGGTCACTCTAAGCTAGAACCGTTTTCAGAGGGGTAAGTGATTTTCTAGAGTACAGTGTTTTACCTTTGGGATAGAAAAAATTCATATCAAAGCAATACAGTAGTTACATGATTTTTTGTCTGAAGTAGTCGGTAGCTGAATTTGATAGTATTAAACTACCGTAATCTAGCAATAATTCCATAATATTTTACTTATCTGTCTATTTATCTTAATGCAAATTTACATTCATGTACAATAATTTCATCGACTTTCTATGGACCAATCAAAAAAGAACATAAAGAGCTCACTTATGTCCAATTTCCTCCTGCTGCGATCGCGTAAATCGATGTAGAGTCAAGAAGAATGCGTACGTCATGATGCCGCAAAGAAGGAATACCTGCAGTCGCCGAGATTGGTTAACAAATCCAATACCTTCTTGATGTAGAAGGCCTAACAACTGAAGCTTTGACGTCATCACTAGATCTTCTTGAATGACGTCATCACATTTGTATCTTCCAAAAGTAAAGCTATTCAAAATTTCTGGGGGATGCTACAAATATTTAAAAAATATCTTAAATGAAAGATAAGAATTAAAATACACATTTCTGATACAAAATAATTCATTTTGATCTATTTCTGTATCATGGTCAAAAATTGTCATTTGTTGTGAAATTAATTTTTTTAATCTTAAATCGTTTAAAAGTTTTATGATTGAGGAAACAGACCATAAATTTAAAATAGATATACTTTGTGAAAGTAAAATTGTGATGACGTCATATAATAAGATCTAGTGATGACGTCAAAGCTTCAGTTGTAAGGCTTTCTATATCTAGAGGGTGTTGGCAGATTGCAAGCCTGCAAAGCTATACTCTCAGGGCTCCAATCCCATCCTGGCAGTTTCTCAAAGAGACAGAAAATCATTGTAAAATTATTATCCGTGGTTTATCTGACTTATTAATCCCTGTGGTTTGCAAATTAACCTTATTCTATCGATCTGCATTATGCAAATTCCGTGTTCTCCGGAATATATATATAAGAACAAAGTCTCTTCAGTTGGGCAATCTTTCCAGCCTTAGTTATGTGACCTTAGTTAATACTGTTCATTGGGTTAATGATGTCGTCAATTCCATCTTCGCGACAATAAAACTGAGAAATCACTGTATATTATTTCGAATTTTCGGGGAAACCCGTTGATCTGGGGTTAAAAATCGTTTAAAATTCGTATTCTACGCGTCAAATAGTTAAATTTTGCTTTTTGTTACATCAAAATCGGTCAACTAGAACACGAAACTTTATGTTTTATGTTTTAACATTGGTTTCTATAGCATTTTCAAGAAATCTCGGTCTTAGGCCTTCGCTAAAATCACTTTTCGGGGGACTTATTTTTGGCGCCAAATTGAGCGCTATATCTTCAAAAAGTCGCGAAGTTTGGTGACATTTTGGTCATTTGGCACCATTTTCCCAAAGGGGCCTGTAAAGCTGGTTTTTCCGCATTATCATGAATAATAGCCTAATATTACTGTATTTCTCTTCTATGACGCAATCAAAAGTCCCGTTTAATGTGTAATCTTCGGGAAATAGATTCATCTGGAAGTTCCTTGTAGCTTCTGCGTCAGCTATAAATACCGGTATGGCAGACCCCCCAGTTGAGTGTGTTACCGAACTTCCGGTGAGTACGCTGCTTTGATGTGTGAAGGGTGCTATAGTTTGCTTGCTTTTTGAATCTTGGTTTTTAAGTGCTGTCTGCAAATTCTCCGCTGCTGATTCTTGAGGGACTGTGCACGATATCCCTCGTATATTTGCAATGAATTTTTGATTGTGGAAATGTTTTATTTTGTGTGTCCGTCCAGTCAGTCTTAGTTCTGCTTGTGGAAAGAGCCGATGTCCGTCAGAGCTTAAGGCTTTGTATTGTCGCTATAGAAGCGGTATTTCCGCTTGTTTTAAAAGCCTTGTTTGAAAGTGGTGTGTGTATAGTCTTCATTGCTGAGTATTGAGGGACTATTCACGATTTCCCTCGTGTATTTCCACTGAATTTATGCGTGTGGAAGTGTTTCATTTTGCGTGAGAATTACAGCATTTGTGAAAGCTTCTGTACTAAGCGGACTGTTATAAGCACGTTACGGGCTGTTTGTGCTGGTGAATTTTGTACAGCTGATGGTTCGACGAAGCTCTAGAAGCCATCAAGTTCGTGTTGCATCCTGACAAGTGGACTAGTTACTAGAACTTTCTACACCTACTGGACTTTAGAACGACGAACCCAGGAAACAAGCAAAGTTTTTGACAACAATATTTGTTATTGCATAATAGGTGTTTTGGCGCACCGAGCCGTTGCATCGCGATGCATTTTAAGCCAAAATCGTATAAAATATGTTTATTTAAATAAATATCCAAATGATATCCATATGATATCCACATTGTACGAGAGTGGTAACGTATTTCAGTAGAAAACTCTTCTACAAGCGATGCCTTCTTTAAAAGTGTTCTCATTTGCATGATTGCCCATTGACCACGGAGCAATACGTCTTCTCTTCTCGGAGTGATTACGTACCTTATGCATGATTCATTGCGGTCTTCCCAGAACTTAACAGAGACGTTACCAATATTACCATCTCATTCGACTGGAATCGTCTCTGATGATACCACTAATGAACGCAGAGGGAATGGTCATTGAATACATTAAGGGAATGCATTAGGTAGGTGGGGTTTTATACATGATCTGATGGCTTAATGGTTTGTTTTCAGTTTGGAATGTCCATCTTCGCGTTTGCTTATTCTGATAAGGATCTAAATGACGCAGAATAAACTTAACCCACTGACGGTTCAATTTTTTTTCGAGGTAGAGGGTCAAACAATATCAATATTTTTAAATGCATATTTTGATATATATACATTTTTAAAAACATAATAACTCTATTCTCATTTAAGATTTTCTAAATCGTGTATAGTGCTACCATCTAGTGGACATAAAAGTAAATAAAAGTGTTTGAAAGCAAAACGAAATAATTCGGGAAAGATTACGTCAAAAATAAAAATTAACCTTCTGCCCGAGCTACCCTCATGATAATACAGAAATGGAACGCCTTACCTGCCCGAGCTAAGATCGGGCAAATCCGATAAGGGGTTAAAGAACTGATATTAAGGTGGATTGCAACTCGTTAAGTTACGATACGAGGTGTGTCCGAAAATGAAATACAGGCGGTGTTACCCCCTGCCACTCCGCCAGATGGCAGTGGGTGCTGATGGATGGACATCAGGGAATCGATTCTCCCCCGATGAGTCTTTGAACAATTGTGGTTACGGTCAAAACAACGCTTTTCCTCAACAATATTTATTTATTACATAGTAGGTATTTTCGCGCCCCGAGCCGTTGCACATTTCGCTCCACTCTAGGACCGACTCTGTCTCCAAATAAATCCCTCGTGATACATTTGAAGCCAAAATCGAATGACAGATGTTTATCTAAATAAATATCCAAATGAATATCCATCCGGTACGAATCTAGTAGTAACGTGTTTTAGTAGAATGCACTTCTACAATGGACGCCTTCTTTAAAAGTGGCCTCATGTAGTGGCGCAGAGAGGGAGGGGGAGCAGGGGAAAAATCCCCAGGGCCTCAGCTTGTGAAGGGGCCCCGCTTTTGCTGTTTATATGATACTTAATTGTGTGCTGTAAATTTTGTAAAAAAAAGTCCAAATTCAGATTATGTCCCCGGATGTTTCAAATTAATTTTTGAATGAAATTACAAAAAGCCAGCTAGAGCATAAACCAACAACTTAACAGAAACGAGGAGTGTTAGTGATTGAGTCTTCTTTTGCAAGAAAAATAGACATTGTCGGTGTTATTCAACGGTTTGCCATGACTAAAAGTAGAAAAGATTTATTTAACAAGAAATCATTTTTTTTTTCCGAGACACATTGTTAAATAGTGGAAGAAAGGGTATAGCCAGAGGAGAGACTGTGGCCCACCCAACCTCCGGAATTTTGAATTTTCCTTAACAAAATGTTAAAGGTCAAGACTTTCTATGAGAAATTTTGAAATTTCCACTCTTTTGACCTTCTGAAATTTTTTGTCTGCCTGCTTGCATGGAAGTATGAATAAAAATATTAATTTTTTCAATACTGAGGAAACATGCCATGCAAAAATGTTAACGTTTCAAATACAGTTTCTCTATGGAGGTGACGAAACCTTCAAAAAAAAAAAAAAAGTTGGTATTTTTTAGAGCATGTATGTTTATTAAAGTATAATACTCTTTTAAATTAATAATTTTAATTCTATTAATTATTTTCCAAATACAATTAATTTTAAGTTTCTTTAAATGATTAATAATTTTAGTAAGGAATAAATGATTGATGTGATACGACAACAAAAGGATTTCTGGATAGATAAGGGACCCCAAAGATTTTATCCCCGGGGCCCCGACTTGGCTCTCTGCGCCTCTGCTCATTTGCATGATTGCCCATTGACCACGGAGCAATATGTCTTCTCTTCTCGGACTGATTACGTACCTTATGCATGATTCATTGCGGTCGCCCGAAAACTTAACAGAGACGTTACCAAGATTAACATCTCATTCAACTGGAATCGTCTCTGATGATACCGCTAATGAACGGAGAGGGAATGGTCATTGAATACATTACGGAAATGTATTAGGTGGGGGTGTTATTGATGATCTGATGGCTTAATGGTTTGTTTTCAGTTTGGAATGTACATCTCCTCGTTTGCTTATTCTGATAAGGATCTAAATGATACTGAATTAAATTTATGTTTAAAGAACGGATATTGGGGTGGATTGCTGCTCGTTAAGTTTCGCAGTGGTGTAGTCGAAGGGGAACGCGGGGGGACGGCGTCCCCCTACTTTTTCATTTCAGCCCACACGTCCCCCCACTTTTTATTCTCGGGGGGGACGCTCATTTACAAGGTCTTTTTAAAAAATCTGTGAAGAAATTAAAATTTTCGTTTTGTTCGCGTGAGAGCAAGTATATCGGTATAAAAATCAAAAGGAAACTTTTGACTGTTTGAATAGATTTTACAAATGGGATTGTAAGGGTTTCTTAAACACTTCAGTAGTTAAAACATATCCATAAGAATAGAACAGAAATCTTCCCGAACGCACTCTTAGTAAAAAATGTCTTTCCGAATGGCCGAAAAAGTGACGAAAATCGGGATAGCGAATAGTCATGTACCAATCCTAAAGAAAATCTGTCACTTTGAGTGACATTGGATTGTTGCTTCACCATGGCACAGTATTTATGTTACTGTAAATGGTATGGGTGAAGTGTGAAGGTCCCGGGTTCGGGTCCCATTGCGCGTCCGTCGACCTAACCGTTCGGAGTTTTCCGTGATTCTCTCCAAAACTGCGTAAATGCGGGTTAGGACCCCTTAGAAAGACCCCCACGGAGGGCACCCCCCCTTGTGTGGTCTTTCTGAGGAGGATTTATAAGCGGGCTTTGAGCTAAGCACACAAATCCGCTATATGTGTTCACAATAACAACAACAACAATGGATTGTTGATAAATGTAAATAGAAAAAATTAAGTAGCTCCCATCGCGCGTCCGTAACAGTTCGAAGTTTTTCGTGGTTCTTTCCGAAACTTAGCGTGAATACGGGTTAGGACCCCTTAGAAAGACCACCACGGAGGGCATCCCCCCCCTTGTGCTGTTCTTCTGACGAGGATTTATAAGAGGGGTTCGAGCCAAGCACACAAATCGGATATACGTGTTTGCAACAACAAATTAAGTAGCTTACACGGTTGATCAAAAAGACTTAGTTTAGATTATTAACAAGTAATCAATAATTTAACAATAAGCTCATTTTAATTAACTAATGAACAAATGATGGTTAAATTAGTTTTATTGGTTCTTTTTCTTTAAGGAATAATTACATTTAATGAATTCGATAAGTTTAGGTAAAATTTCGTCAAAAATGAGCGTCCCCCCACTTTTTTTCTTAGGACTACAACACTGAATACAAGGTATGTCCGAAAACAATTAATACATAAAAAAAATAATTAAGTCAATTCCTACATAGGTCAAAAAATAAATTTTATTTTAGTTACTTCATTAAATTTAATTAATCTATATATATAAAACAAAGTGTAAAATGTTAGTTAGTTACTCAGTTTGTCTGCGTCTCGCCTAGCTCCTAGACGGGTGATCATAGACCTACCAAATTTTGTATGGAAATTCTCCAGGACGGGTCCCGACATACCTCGAAACAATTTTTTCGAAATTCCAATTATTTTAGCAGATATCGATAAAAAACCTATCGCAAAAGGCTAATTTTGCTCTCGCCATTTCGCAATTGTAACCTTGCAGTGGAAAGAGGGTTGAATCTAGCTGTTCAGGCTGCCATATTTGGCAAGTTTATTAAATGATTCAGACTCTTTAAGTAAAAATAATAGAATAACGATTTTCTTTTTAGATTAAATAATTTGCTAAGTAATTTTTTAAAGTATCGTGTGCATGTGAAATCAGAGCAGGAATGAAATGTTTTTTACTCAAAAGAAAAATAGTATTTGGAAATTTTCCGAAACTAAAATGTGCCACTTTTTAATTTGGCGAAAAATAAAATGGTTGATGTTCGAGTTTGAGGATCGTCTGCTACTTCGATTATGAATCTACCTGAATAAGTTTTTGAGAAAATTTCACTCGGCTGAAAGTGTTTCAGATTTTCTTACTTTTCTTTTTTGATGAAGGCAATATATCCAGAAGCTCTTCAGAATTATATAGGACGAAAATAATTTGTTCCTTTTTGTAGGATTTATCATTAAACCCCCATCTTATTTTTGTAACCAGGGGCGGCCCGACATGGTAAGCATCGCATCAGGGCGCCGGCTTCGAAGGGGCGTCATTTCGAACTCAAAAACTAAGTAGAGCATAAAAGGGGGCGTCTTTTTTATATTAGTAGGAGCCGACACTTACCGTAGGGCCGCTCCTGTTTATAACCATCTTAATTTTAAATTCCATTCAGAATCCGAGAAATTTCAGTGCCACTATAGGTTAAAAAAAATGTATTTGAAGTTGACTGGATGAATAAAAAGTATTTTATTTACGATTAAAAATTTGAAAGAAATATATAAATATATACATAGGGAGAGTGCGAACTAATAGTAGCAATTGAAAAAAAAAAGAGATGCACAGTTAGGTGTTACAATAGTTCTAAATACAAAATTTCAACATTCTACGGTTAACAGTTTTACAGTTATGCGAAATTATTTTTGGTGCCAAATTGGGAGATATTTTGGCGAAACTTGCCAATGTCGACGACAAACGGCGTGGTCTTGGGCATGGACCAAACGATGATTGACTATCGCCAAATCTGGCGACACTTCGGCAAAACTCGCCCAGGACGAGGACAAATGGCGATATTTTGGGCATGTACCCAATGACTGACTATTGCCGATTTTGGCGATATTTTGGCAAATCTTGCCAAGGTCGATGACAAATGACGATATTTTGGCATGGACCCAACAATGACTGACTACAAAGGTCAGTGGCGTAGCCTAGGAGGCGGATAGGGGAGTCACAACCCCCCCCCATGAGAAAATTTATTGCCACACGAAAGAATTGGGTTGGCAACAAAGTAATTGCGTTTTTCCGTATGTCAATATTTCGCCTGGCCAAAACTACTGAAGTTAATTATGCGAAATTTGGCACGTACGTGAGTTCTTCAACATAGGTGCTCGATCAGAGAGCATTTTCCAAAATTCGTAATCTTAGGGGGGGTAAGGGGCCAAAAAAGTTCTTTTCACGTATCCCGCGTGATCTCAAATAGAGATATCCGTGAAATTCTTTCTGTAAAATGCAGAAGTCACGAATACCTAAAAATTAATTTCAGGACATTTTTAATAGTGTCCTCTAAGGAGGATAGAAGCGAAAAAAGGGGGAGGGTGGCCATCTTTTATGGACGAAAAAAAAATACTGCCAGTGAAATTCTTACTTTAAAATGTAACAAATATGAATCGTATGTTCAGGCACAGCTTACCTGTAATTAAAAAGTTGTTGAAAACTTATTTGCTTGAATTTTATACAAGAAAACGCAATTACTTTGTTGCCAACCCAATATATTCTTCAATCCCTTATCACACACACGTATACATTCACGTGAGTTGCAGTAGCCGTAACCCCCCCCCCTTATGAAAAATTTCTGGCTACGCCACTGACAGAGGTAATATATTGAAGAATTCCATAGACATTAATGTATTGAAATTCTTTTGGGTGATCTTGTCAATAAACCCTCCAATAGATTGGAACAAAAATCGAGATGCACACCTAGATGTTACAACAATCTTATATAAAACTAGCTGAAGTACCCGTTCTTCGCACGGGAATGAATGGACTTTTTGATATTACGATTTGTGGTGATTACTATTTATTGTAATAAAGAGATATAGCAAAATGGATATCGCTTTATATTGTGTTCAATAACCATGCATACCGAATTTCAAGGCAATCGTTTGTACGGTGCAGAAGGTCATGCGGCGTAGCGCAATCTAGTGGCGAGTTTTAGCAAAACGGATACGGCGGAAATATTCTTCGCATTCAGATATCGATGAATACGAAATTTCAGGACGAACGGCTGGACAGCCCTGTGAAGTTCATGTGTTGACGCGACATCTAGTGGCAAATTATATAGGAAAATGGATAGCGCCAAACTCTTCCCCGTGTTCAAATATCTATGTATACCTATTTTCATAGCGATCAGTTGCACAGTCAAGAAGTGATGCACTGCAGCGCGATCTAGTGGTTAATTAATGATTTGCTACAGTACCGTCAAGTGGCTAGTTATAGCAAAATGGATAACGCCAAAATATTCTCATTGTTCAAATAGCTATGTATACTGATTTTCATAGCGACCGTTTGAATGGTCAAGAATTTGGCCTGCTGCAGCGTCATCTAGTAGCGAGTTAAAATAATAATGCATTGGAGTGCCATCTAGTGGTGAGTAACATCAAAAGGAACACAGTTAGAATATATTCTTCGTGCTGAAATGTGTAAGTATAAGAAATTTAATGCCGGTCTGTCGAACGGTATAGAAGTTGATGCGTTGCAGCGCCATTTAGCGGCAAGTTACAGCAAAATGGATAGTGAAAAATATTCTCCGTGTTCTAGTATCCGCGAGTACCAAATTTCATCGAAATCGGTTGGACGATATTCGCATAGTAAACGGCTAAACGGAATAGAATTCGTCGTTCTGCTGCGCCACCTAGTGGCATGTTAGAGGAAAACGGATAGCATGAAAAGCTTCTCAATGATAAAAGACTTAGGTGAAATTCCACCACCATTCCATTGAAATTTTAACCAAATTTCATGGTGCAACGGTTCTAGAGTTTTTCAACCTCATACACACATACCAACATTCATTTTTATCTATAACCAGTGTCATTATATATCCCAGTCTCAAATAAAATCCAGTTTCAAATCTAAGCCTCGCCAAAGTGCCAACATACGCCATTGTGCAAGCGTTTGTTCAGGAAATCATTCGAAGCATTGACTTAGCAGCAATCAATATGGAAAATGGTTCGACCGCGAAAAAGTAAAGCAAGCCTTTATTTCAAAAGTGAAATCCCTTAATACAGCCGAAATTTTTAAAATTATCAACTATAACGTGTTTTATTTATCGTTACTCCGATGTAGTAAATGAGATTTCAATTTTCTGAAATTTGGCGGAATTCCCCCAACTTAAATCAATGTACTCATTTGGCGAGAATTCTGGAGATAGATCGCTTGAAATCCCTTAACAACTGCATTATTTCTTCACGGATCATTAAAATTTAACGCTGTATTCTAATAAAACCTTTACACTTGTTTTCAAAAATCTATTTCCTTAAGCTCTCAATAAATTGCGTCAAGCCGAAATCTGTGCAAACCGCTAGAACTCACTTTCTCAAAATCGGCATTTGAGCCATTTTATTTTTTCGCCAAACTAAAAAAAATTACCTATTAGCCTCGGAAATCTTCAATTCTTATTGTTTTGCGTATAAAACATTTCATTCCTGCTCCGATTTCCCATGCACACGATATTATAATTTAAAAAAAATAACCTTACGAATATAAACTAACAAAAAAAAATCGTTATTATTCTTTTATTTTTACTTTGAGAATTTAAAACATCTTATTCGGCAAAATCGCCAGACATGGCAACCACGATCCTTATTTCACACTTTTTTCACTACAGGGGTTACAATTACGGAAAGCTTTTTGCGTGGAGAACATAAAAAATCTCTTAAATTCTGGGAACGGGTGGACTTTCAAAGTTTTAAAGTGGACTATGATTTATTCTATATTATTTTACATATCTGTGCAAAATTTCAGGCTGATATGTCCATTTTTGTGGATTTGTATACAACTCAAATCCACAAACAAACAAACAAACAAATAAACAAACAAACAAACAAACAAACAAACAGAATTTCATTTTTATTTATAAGATTTCAACATTCTGTGGCTAATAGTTTTTGCGATTTGAGAGTTAAATGCATACACACGTACGCCAAACAAAAGCTTAATTCTCGAGGGAGGCACGTGACCGTGATCGGACCATTATCTAATTATAGGGTAGGACGATATTGTGCTTGAAAGGGACATAAATGTCCCTAAATTTTCCATTGACCGTAAAGTGTTGGAAATCTTTTGAGTGTTAGTGGCAAATCTATAAATGATACAGACACTATTTTCGATGGAGAAATTCATTTTGAAACCCTTAACAGGCTATATCACTTCTGAGTCGTTTGAAATAGCCTAATACCTCTAAAATACGCTTCAACCAATTTTGGCCCGTAGAGCGTAATGTATTTAAAATCTTTTGGGCGGCCCTGTAGATGAAGTATGAATTCGATTGGGACCAAAAGGGTCTAGATTCAATTCGGCTTATATCTTTGAATTATTCATCGATTAAAATTTATCTAACTGCTTGGTCATGATCTTAATCGTAAGTGTTCGGAAAGTCGAGTGGAGTCACACAAGATTTTTTGAAGTAAATCTTCTTTAGTGGCGACTAGGGAGTAACTAAAATGATGTCCAAAAACTGCTAAAATGATGTCCGAAAACTTATGAATCCATGTATAGTACACTTTATACGTATATAAAAAAAAAGGTATGTATCTGTTTTTAAGTTGAAATACTGTTTAACGACGTAAGTATTTTAGTTATCAAAGTACACAACACCTAGAGTGAAAATTGGGTTTGAATGAGCAATGTCAAACACCACGACGCTTAAGTCAATGTCGGTTCCAATCCAGTTGAGAGTTCCCACATGCGATTAAACGGCGATGTATAACATTTAATCCCGAAAAAAATAATTGCCTGCGGGGGAATTCAAGAGTGCTCCCCAATTCCCCGATCGCATTTAACCAGTGTGTTATACGTCACTCCCTTTGCCACTGCTGTAACTGTAGGAATTATTAATAGCGGGAATAATCATTCGCCCTGGCTTGCAGTCAGAAATTCGATAATACTTACGATGATTGTCAAGAATCTTAATAGATTTCCTCGGTCTAAAGTAGCTTTGTAGTTGGGAAAGTATGATTGATATTACGGCTGTAATATCAATCATACTCGGCTGTTCCACCCTCGTAAGGGGGAGGCCCTTCCCTAACCCCCCCCCCCTAATTTTTTAGTTTCATGATTGCCATTTTAAAACCGTATTAATTGAATATGTCATTTTATCTCTCATATTTTCGTGTATTTCGCCTGGTCACCCTGTGCTGAAATTTTTGTGATTGTCACCTATTTATAGAAAAATACATGGGATGCCTATTCTACAGCTTACGAAATAGTGTAACAATAGATTAAAGCTGTTGTGAACTAATAGTATTTAAATATATGTAAAAAAATACATGGGATGCCTATTCTACAGCTTACGAAATAGTGTAACAATAGATTAAAGCTGTTGTGAACTAATAGTATTTAAATATACGTAAAAAAATACATGGGATGCCTATTCTACAGCTTACTAAATAGTGTAACGATAGATTATAGCCGTTGTGAACTAATAGTATTTAAATATACGTAAAAAATACATGGGATGCCTATTCTACAGCTTACGAAATAGTGTAACGATAGATTATAGCCGTTGTGAACTAATAGTATTTAAATATACGTAAAAAAAATACATGGGATGCCTATTCTACAGCTTACTAAATAGTGTAACGATAGATTATAGCCGTTGTGAACTAATAGTATTTAAATATACGTAAAAAAATACATGGGATGCCTATTCTATAGCTTACTAAATAGTATAACGATAGATTATAGCCGTTGTGAACTAATAGTATTTAAATATACGTAAAAAAAATACATGGATGCCTATTCTACAGCTTACGAAATAGTGTAACGATAGATTATAGCCGTTGTGAACTAATAGTATTTAAATATACGTGAAAAAAATACATGGGATGCCTATTCTACAGCTTACGAAATAGTGTAACAATAGATTAAAGCTGTTGTGAACTAATAGTATTTAAATATACGTAAAAAATACATGGGATGCCTATTCTACAGCTTACGAAATAGTGTAACAATAGATTAAAGCTGTTGTGAACTAATAGTATTTAAATATACGTAAAAAATACATGGGATGCCTATTCTACAGCTTACGAAATAGTGTAACAATAGATTAAGCGTTGTGAACTAATAGTATTTAAATATACGTAAAAAATACATGGGAAGCCTATTCTACAGCTTACGAAATAGTGTAACAATAGATTAAAGCTGTCGTGAACGAATAGTATTTAAATATTATGTTGCCTACTTTTATGTCGCATTTTTGGGACACATTTTTAGGACAACTTTCAATAAAGGGGATGAGAGATAAAATGACATAGTCATTAAAAAAAGAAAAAGCATGGATCTCTTTTTAAATTAAAATACAGTTTTATGACGTGAGTATTTTAGGTATCAAAGTACACAACACCTAGAGTGAAAATTGGGTTTGAAGGAGCAATGTCAAACACCACGACACTTAACTCAATGTCGGTTTCAATGCAGTTGGGAGTTGCCACCTGCGATTAAACGGCGATGTATAACATTTAATCCCGAAAAAATAATTGACTACGGGGGAATTCCAGAGTACTCCCCAAATCCCCGATTGCATTTAACCAGTGTGTTATACGTCACTCCCTTTACCGGTGGCGTAAATTACAGGAAGGATTAATAGCGGGAATAATCCTCCATCCTGGCTTGAAGTTCAGTAATTTGATAATACTTAAGATGATTGTCAAGAATCTTAATAGATTCCGTCGGTTTAAAGTAGCTTTGTAGCTTTGTGGATGCGAAAGCGTGATTGATATTGCAAAATATATTTTGTTTGGTTAATCTCCAAATATAAAAGGTAGGGAAGGAGGGACCGTATAAAAATTAAATTTCACATTTCAATATGTATAAAATCCCCAGAAATAAAAGAAAAAATCTGGAGTGACTCCACTCGACTTTCCGAACACTTACGATTAAGATCATTACCAAGCATTTAAATAAATTTTAATCGATGAATCAATTCAAACATATATACCAAACTGAAACTCAATCGAATGCACCGTTTTAAACGCTTGCGCACTTTCAAGAATTTCTCCCCATACGCCATTACGCCATAATATAAAAGAAAGTTTTGTCGTAGCCTGTAGGAGAACTATAAGTCCGATACACACCAAAATCAATACCGGTCTTAGGATGGTGGTTTATAACATGTATACCCAATTTGAGCTCAATCGAATGTATCCTTTAAACGCTAGCGCACTTTCAAGAATTTCCCCCCATAGGCCATCATGTAAAAGAAATCTTTGTCGTAGCCCTGTAGAAAAACTATAAGTCCTATACACACCCAAATCAATACCGGTCTTGCGACGGTGTTTTATGACATATATATCCAATTTGAGCTCAATCGAATGCTCCGTTCAGGAGCTATCGTGTTCACTCACTACACACAAACACACAACACACACACACACACACACACATACACATACATACATCTCGTAAAAATAGCATAAATGGATTCAGAAGCCCTCAAAACGTGTAAAAACTTCAAAATCTCGAAGTCGAATTTTTTCATGATTACAATACTTTCCTTACATGGTACATGTTCGGAAAGTAAAAATGCCCTATCTGAAAGCTACTGTTGATTGGTAGAACTTTTCTAATAGGATGCATGTTTCGATCCCTTACCCAAGACAAAATTCATGCTAGTACCAGCAACAAAAATATGCTAGTTATTGCTATGTCTGCTAGATTTTCATGCTATTATTTGCTATGTAATGCTAGCTAGCATCGTATGCTATACTCCTAGCTTATAAAGTAATAGCATGAGAAGCTATATACAAGCATTTCATGCTTGTATGTAGCTTGTGTGTCGAATACACGGTATGACTTGCTGGTAAAGCTGCTAGAACTAGCAAGTGTTTATGGTAGTTTATGCTTTTCTCCAAGCTTGGATCCAGCATTTAATGCTAGTCTAGCAAAGAAATACCAGCATGAATTTGGACTTGGGTACGGTTTCAAAAATAATACCCTTAACATCTATTTTGAATCGCCCGCTATAGTTTTTTTTGTTTTGGACATTGGACAATCAAGTGAAAATCAAGCCGATATACCGTTACTTCTCAATCTGATTATCTTATTTATAGTTTAAAAGTTAACTTGATTCATTAGGGTTAGGAGTTCACTAACTAGCGCTTGCTCCAATTCATCATGAGCAAATAGCATTTTCTAGAAATTCTCATGACTGATGTTGTCAGGCGCTTTTAACCCTTTAAACACGCAGTGTTCCCGCTCTGGGAACACTGAACTTTGACATTTTGACTGTTGCCAGTCACGAAGAATAGATTGGATTTCTATAAAAATATTCGCGGGCGACAGAGCTCCACGAGAATCCTTTAGTTTTGAGCACGTCGTTTCCCGTCAAAAAAAATGGTCACGATTCTTTTGAACAGCACTGATGTCGGCTGAAAAATGGAAGAATGCGAGAACAGCCGGATAGATGGCCTAATGCTGAAAAATCTGGAGTGACTCCACTCGACTTTCCGAACACTTACGATTAAGATCATTACCAAGCTCTTAAATAAATTTTAATCGATGAATCATTCAAACATATTATACCAAATTGAAACTCAATGGAATGCACCGTTTAAATGCTTGCGCACTTTCAAGAATTTCTCCCCATATGCCATTATGCCATAACATAAAAGAAAGATTTTGTCGTAGCCCTGTAGGAGAACTATACGTCCTATACACACCCAAATCAATAACGGTCTTAGGATGGTGGTTTATAACATGTATACCGAATTTGAGCTCAATCGAATCTACCGTTTAAACGCTAGCGCACTTTCAAGAAATTCCCCCCATAGGCCATAATGTAAAAGAAATCATTGTCGTAGCCCTGTAGAAAAACTATTAGTCCTATACACACCCAAATCAATACCGTTCTTGCGACGGTGGTTTATGACATATATATCCAATTTGAGCTCAATCGAATGCTCCGTTCAGGAGCTATCGTGTTCACTCACATACACACACACATACATACATCTCGTAAAAATAGCATAAATGGATTCAGAAGCCCTCAAAACGTGTAAAAACACCAAAATCTCGAAGTCGAATTTTTTCACGATTACAATACTTTCCTTACATGGTACATGTTCGGAAAGTAAAAAAGGGCAGCCGTTGCCATCGCTCGACTGAACGACCCGCAAGAGGGCGGTCGATCGAAACGTTCATCACATGCCACAGATCGAGAGACCCTTTTTGGACGCAACTGGCTGTGCCACACAGCCATCTTTCGTCAAAAAATTCTCTCTGGGTCTGTGGCACGCAATGAACGTTTCGATTGTCCGCCCTCTTGCGGGTCGTTCAGTCGAGCGATGGCAACGGCTGCCCTTTTTTCGGCATTGGGAAAGGGTTGCGCCTCAAAGGGTTAACAGCGTGACAGTATGTAAATCTTCCGGTATCTGTTAAACTCCATTCGTGTGTCTGTTTTCTGTTTATTTTTGTCAGTTATTGAAAAACAACTGATCCCCTTACAGAACAATGCAGATAAATCCTACGATCGACCTAACAGTCCCAGAAGATATAAAAAGTACACCATCTAAAAAAGCAACCAAAAAAGAATGCTGTATCCAATGCAGAAGATAGCCTCGGAGGGATTGTCTCGAGTGCTGTTGGCGCATGTCTTTCATCAATCCAGATTGACAGGACCAGTTTTGTGTCCCGAATCCATCTTTGGACAACAAAAACCCGATACCGATCCTGCTGCTTACGCTGGGATTTCGAATCCCAGGGCATCCTTGAGCTGAATAAAATCAGGGGATATTCGATCATTTTTTTGTTATTTTCTTTTATTATTATTATTATCTGTTTTGGAGAATATTCGTAGCGCAAAGCCAGCTTATGTCTGTAGACAGATATGTACGGCGTTATTTGCCTTTAGACGTTAAGTCTTTTTTCCTTTGTTTAAAGTTCGTAGGATATATGCAGGGCATAAACCAAACGAAGTCCTGATTTCAAAATGAATTATTGGCAAAAACGAATATCAATAAAAAATTTCAGCAAACATATTGTTTACTATTTAACCTGTGAAAATTTTGTACAGAAGTTAAAAGATTTTTAGTTAAAAGATGGAAATAAATTGTAAAGTTCTTGCACACGCTTAAATGTATTGAGCAAAATAATAATCAAACGGAGTCTATTTTTACTCAATTTTTGACTTCAAACAGCCATTCTCCCGATTGAGTCAAATTTGCTCCATTCATCGACAAATATCAATGGAGCGAAAAATTCTCAATTTTTGAGCATTCTACAACAGCTCCATTTAGGCTCAATAATAATCAAAAATGAGGAGTGTCTGTCCGTTTTTGATTCATATAACTGTACTCCATTAGGATTATTATTGAAGCTATAGAATGAGCGTTTTTGCAAAATCAGCCCTTTTTTAATTAACATATCTGTACTCAATTAAGATTATTATTTTAAGCTAGAAAAAGGGTGTTTTATTAAAATTGGCTGTTTTTGATTCATATATTGAATGATTCGCTTTCTTCATTTTTTATTATCAGAGGTTTAATCTATGATTATAAGCCCGAGAAAATAAATTTTAAATCGAGGCAAATACAATACATATATCTTAATACACTATAAAAAAGTGTTTTTTTAATAGATAGAATATAATTTCACTATAGTCTCTCGTTATAAAACGAATTCACAGTACAGTCAGAATACAGAAATGCAATCATGGTTAAACCAGCTGTGAGATTGAATGAAAGAAGCAACCCAATTTATTGACATGAAAAAGGTAAAATACTACTGACTCACTTTGGGTGGAGATATCCTAACTTCATTTGTTTTGCAACAGCTTTTGATAATCCAATCGTAAGAAACTAGGTCATTAAAGCAAAATCTTTGCCTAAAGCATCTCCTCCCTATCTAGGCTGAATTTATTTCACAACTCTGAATATGAAAAAGATGCATTTGGTATTCGGATATAACATAAAATTATCAACAGCGAATACACACACAACTATGCCCGACTATGAACCTTTAGCCGTTGAACAAACAGCGTGGGTAACGTGATAGAAATAGGATATGGGTCGTGGGGGGGGGGAGAGACAGACAGAATACTCTAGTAGACAAGATTTTTGCGGAAAATGAGTTAAATAGAATATAGCGGATGGGGAGTTCTGGGGCGAATGGAGGCATTCACAAATTATTGTCTTGAATGAGTATTTTTTGGCGTAAAAGGATTTAAATCGGCCGATAAGAAATTTAATCAATAAATGAGTGTTAGTTTTAACCCATTTATGCCTACGGCATTTTCGCTATCAGTCGAAAACGTTATTTATTTTTCCTAGCCTTTATTCGCGAGTATTGAACTTCAATTCCACAAAATATTTTAATATGGCCAAATAGGATGTTGACATTTCTATTTTTATACATAGTGATTTTAAATGAAATCATCCCTTGTTCAAAAAGTTGACATCAGAAATTTATCAATTACTGCTGGTGTTAGCAAAAATCCAAGAAAGTCGCAAAAATATCCAGGCACGAATGGGTTAATCAATAGATTTAAGCGTGTATAATAACAATTGACTATGAAGTTATTTATTTTAATTGTACAAAGATTATATTGACTGCAGACATATTTTAGAACTATTTTCCTAGGGCCCGCTGTAATTGCCTAAGCAATCTAAAACAATTCGTTAAAAAAGTAATTAATTGAAGTTTAATTTTCAATTACTCGTGAGAATGCGTTTGCTGTAAACATTTTTTTCCCATCTAAAATAAAATAAAATAGATTTAAGCGTGCAGGGTCTCGCAAACTAGTACTGATATGCATCTTTTTTTTTTTTAACACGTTTTAATCGCTGCATTGTTTTAGTGTCTGAGTTTCACCTGTATGTATGTTTGTAACCGACTCCTTTGAACTCGATTTTGACCCACATTAAACGCTCAGATTTAATTTAAATTTTCTAGACTTATCAAGGACCGATGACAATACAATTATTGTATTGTCATCGGTCACGTTATATAAGTTTATCCCATTATCCTGATTAGGATCGTCAGGTTGAGACATTTTCTTAGAGATCCTTCGCGTGAGAGATGGAGCAACCGCACTGTCTACGCATGCGTACCCTTTCGGCACTCGGCAGAGCACAATGGAGTAGAACCTCTCTCGCTATGCGTAACTGTACTCACTGGTATGTTTGGGTAGTTACGTTTTTGAAATCTAGATGGCGAATCTAAAAATTTTACCTCAATATTGTTACTTGAATGTTTGTCTTTGTTGTAGTCGTTATGAAACTTGTTTGTTGATTAGAGACGTATTTTTACTTTCCGAACATGTACCATGTAAGGAAAGTATTGTCATCATGAAACAATTTGACTTCGAGTTTCCGAATAAAAGGTATGTACAGTAGACACCGGTTATGACGTACTCTCACGGAATCTAAAAAAGTAGTACGTTATAGCCGAAGTACGTTATAACGAGACCGCGGATTATATGCAATCGTATTTTTGCATATGCAATTGCATATTTCACTTGTTTTTGATGATTTTGCATAAAGTGACGCATTTTCACTGTTGGTTGCATATTTCAATCTCTTTAGCTTTGAATTTGTAACTTTTTTTTACCTTCCTTTCAGTATTTTTTTTTCTTTAACTCTTTAATTCCCACGTTTTGAAAAATTTATACAACTTCAGGTTCCTAGCAAAATAGCATATACGCTTCCATTTTTTTTCTGTATTTGGAACAATTTAAATTAAGTCAGCCTATATATTAAAATTTCAGACATGGCTAGAATGAAAGCAAGCATGTCAACCCTGATGAAGATGTGGATTTCGGATTATGGACAAGACCTAACTCCATGAAGGATGTTAGTTAATGCTTTGGACAGCGTCGATTCTTCTTCTTTTTTCATTGCGGAAGAAAATCTTAGTGATATGTCCATCCGAAAAGGTCTATCGATAATCGAAACACATTTTTCCTTCTTAACATCAGACATCACAAAATTAGAATATCAAAATCTGCTTCTGAGTGATGTAATGAGTCCAGTTGTAAAAGTACAGGAATGCTTTGGTAAGATTCCAAAATCATTAGAAGAAAAAATCAGTGAGAAACTGAATTTTAGTTTAAATAAAAATTCAGGATTTTTGGCAGTGAATAAAATAAATAATTTTATTAATGGCAAGGGGGAGTGAATTGCCGGAAAAAGTAGAAGCATCCAAAGCGAAATATTATAAGTACTGTCCAGTGACAGTACTTATAATACTGTCTTAAATTATATGACAGTCTTTGATGTTGAAAGAGCATTTTCAGCATATAAAATGTTTTTAAATGATAAAAGACAAAGCCTTACTATTGAAAATTTAGAAAAACACTTAGATGTGTATTGCAGCAAAAATAACTGAAAGCAGTTTTAATTCATATCACCAAGATTGTGAATAAAAATTTCTCATTCTTTTTTTCATGACGTTTTGAAGTTTCAAAAAGAAAAAAAATGTATCATAATTGCTAATTAGGTGATTGAAAATACTTTTACAAGTAAATATGCACGATTTTATTTTCTGTTAATATGTGAATATTTTTTCAGTTATTGGGTGCTTATTTTTAGATTTTTAGTGCATATTTTTAGATTTTTTGATGCATATTTGCATGCATATTTTGTCACTTTTTAAGTGCATATAATCCGTGGTCTAGTTATAACAATACCGCCTGTATGATTCAATGTTACACAAAAGAGGAAAGTGGGCTCATAATTTCATTGTGATATGCGTTTTAAAAAAGTCTGATTTTCTAAAATTTAAGTTAAATAAAAGACAGTGCAAACTATTTATTACAATTTTATTGCGATAATAATCTGTCATTTTCTTTTGTTTTAAATGAGCAGATGCTACTTTAAAAATACCGTTTTGGATATTCATGATAGACTTTTGTAGTCTCTGCATCATCATTGCGGCATTCAAAAAATCGTGATCCTGTTTTTGCAGCATTGAATGCATCGGGTATGTTTGATATAGGCTAGTATGTTTGATATAGTTTGATATAGTATCTATTATATCAAGGTCATTTGATCTGCATAGATATTGGTGTACGCAGAACTGATAGTTTGTTCACGGGGTCGCAAAAAATAATTCTAATACATTACGGCCTATGGAAGAAAATCATTTAAAATGAGCTAGTGTCTAAATGGTGCATTCGAATTAAGTTGAAATTGGGTATTTGTATCAAGGGCCACCGTCTTACATACTGCATAAATTTTAGTGAGTTTCCGCTTACAGTTTTTTTTACAGGGCTACAAAAAAGTATTCTTATATATTGAGCCCTATGCACTCAAATTATTTGAAGAGCACTACCGTCTGAACACTAGATCCGATGGAATTGAATGAAATTCTTTTAAACGCTGGGTAAAGATCAAGTGTTCCGAAAGTCAAGTGGAGTCGCTCCAGTAATTTTTAAATTTCAATTTTTTAATGATTCTTTGACTCTCTTCCTTCTTCTGTTTACATCCACCGCTGACGTCGCACAGCATTATGCAAATGATCTGAGCCCTTTCACCTCACGCGGACGTCATCTTTATCCCCAAAATTTCTCCTCGTCGTTACCTTAGCGAAAATACCGCCCCACAATCCCATTGGATACGGCGCTCATTATATTACCCGTGATGCAAAGCGTGTCCGGTGTGTGTGCATTTGCATCCTTTTTGAAGAATGCCGCATTTCTTAATTAGCGCGGGCCGTCATTATGAACAAGATGCCGCCGCTACACACGCGGAATTTAAATGAAGGCTTGGAGAAAACAGAAAATTGAAATTAAGATATTTGAACTCGGTTTAAATTTGAGCAGGAGTGAAAACATTTTAAGTTCTAAGCTTATAATTAATGCCATAGTTAATCGAAATTTTCCAAGGTTCTTGTTTGTGTAAGTCTTTTCAAAATCCTTGTAAGATGTTCTTATTTCACAGTGTGGTTATACTTAAAACTTCCCCTATAAACACGGTTGTACAGCTAAAACGATAAATAGTGTATAGAGTGGGACTATAATACATCGTATGTATAGTACGTTTATCGTTTTAGCTGTACAACCGCATTTATAGGAGAAGTTTAACTATAACCACACTGTGAAAAAAAAAAAAAATCTGGAGTGACTCCACTCCACTTTCCGAACACTTACGATTAAGATCATGACCAAGCACTTAAATAAATTTTAATCCATGAATCATTCAAACATATATACCAAATTGAAACTCAATCGAATGCACCGTTTAAACGCTTGCGCACTTTCAAGAATTTCTCCCCATATGCCATAGCCATAACATAAAAGAAAGTTTTGTCGTAGCCCTTTAGGAGAACTATAAGTCCTATACACACCAAAATCAATACCGGTCTTGCGACGGTGGTTTATAACATGTATACCCAATTTGAGCTCAATCGAATCTACCGTTTAAACGCTAGCGCACTTTCAAGAAATTCCCCCCATAGGCCATAATGTAAAAGAAATCTTTGTCGTAGCCCTGTAGAAAAACTATAAGTCCTATACACACCCAAATCAATACCGGTCTTGCGACGGTGGTTTATGACATATATATCCAATTTGAGCTCAATCGAATGCTCCGTTCAGGAGCTATCGTGTTCACTCACATACACACAAACACACATACACACACACACACACACGCACACACATACACACATACATACATACATCTCGTAAAAATAGCATAAATGGATTCAGAAGCCCTCAAAACGTGTAAAAACACCAAAATCTCGAAGTCGAATTTTTTTCATGATTACAATACTTTCCTTACATGGTGCATGTTCTGAAAGTAAAAAACAAAGATTTTGGACGCAGCTGTACAAACAAGAATTTACGACATACAATACATACGATGTATATTCGTATGATACGATTTTTGATTGCATTTGTCCAAATAATTAATTGACAGGACCTCCGATGTATCAATTACGTTCTATAGATACCTTCCATTTATTAAAAAGCTGGGGTCCATCAATATTTAGGAATTGCCCCAAATCTCACAAACTACGTCAAGCTTGGCGGTTTGGGGCCAAATATCGCCCATTTAAGTGCCAAAAATAAATCTGTCATACAGAACCCAACTTGGTAGTACCTAAAATAATTGGATTTAATTTGTTAAACCTTAGTATTATTGCAGTATTTTATCTCTTTCAAATTAAATAAATTTAGATGAATTGCACGACAATATTGTTACGAATTTTCTGGGCAACCCGCTGTTCTGGGGATTAAAATAGTTCAAAAATCGTATTCTACGCTTCAAATAGATAAATTTTGCTTTTTGTTGCATCAAAATATGTCAACTAGAACCGGAGGTTTCGGTTTTCCATTGTTTTTCTATTGAGGTTCTAGAAATCTCGAGAAATATGGGTCCTAGGGCTTCGATCTCTTCACTTTTGGGGACTTATTTTGGGCGGCCAATTTGGTGTTATTTGGCCAAAAGTCGCCAAGTTGTGCAACATTTTGGTCATTGGACACGATTTTCCCTATGGGGCCCGTAAAGCTGCTTGTGCTGCATTAAAAACACATAATACCGGCCATTTCTCTTCTATGGCGTAATCAAAATTCCCGCTTCATGTAGAATCTTCCTAGAAATAGACTTTTCTATAAGCTGCTCGCAGACTTCTGCCTCCTCTATACATAACAACCAGCGCGCTGCTCCGAGAGTTCAGTGTGAGTGGCACACCTCGTGAGTGTATGAATAGAGCTCTGTGAGTGAGTACGCTTGATTAGAGAATGGATAGTGCTATAGAAGCTGTATTTTTCTCTTGCTTTTTCGAAGCTGCTTTTAAAGTGCTGTGTGCAAATTCTTCACAGATGTGTCATAAGGGATTGTGTACGATATCCCTTGACTATTTTCACTGAATTTTTGCCTGTGAATGTGTTTTATTCTGTAGAAGAACTTATTTTAGGCGCCCATTTAGGCGATATTTCGCAGAAAGTCGCCTAGCTTGGCGATATTTTGGTCATTGGGCGCGATTGTATCAACGGGGCTTGTAGTTTTTCTGCATGAACATGCATAATAGCCAAATATTACTCTTCTATAACGTAATCAAAATTCCAGCTTTATGTGGAATCTTCGAGAAATAGATTCTTCTGGAAGCTTTTTGCAGCTTCTACGTTACCTATAAATACAAGCACGACAGTGGCCCCAGTTCAATGTTCATCAAGCTCTCTTTGAGTGAGATTGCTGCTTTACGTTTTGTGTTGACGCTATAGAAGCGGTGTTTCCGTTTGCTTTTCGAAGTTGATTTTTAAGCGCTGTGTGTCAATTCTTCATTGCTGTGTCTTAAGGGATTGTGTACGATATCCCTTGTCTATTTCCACTGAACTTTGTCTGTGGAGGTGTATTTATTTTGGGTGAGAATTACGGCATTTGTGAGAGCTTCTGATCTAAGCAAACTGTTTAAGGAATGCTGATTGACTGTGCTCGTGAATTCTGTACAGCTGATGGTTCTACGAAGTTCTAGAAGCAATAAAGTTGTGTTCCATCCTGACCAGTGGACTTTTTACTTTAACTTTCTGCACCAACTGGACTTTAGAATGACGAACCCCGGAAACAAGCAGAGTAGTTCTGCAACAATATTTATGATTGAACAGACTTGCAAGCAAGGAAATCCCGTGGTGTCACACATCAGATTATTTGAACAAGAACTTTTATTCAAGAATTATTAACTTCGTCAAAGATCCTAAAATAACAAACTTGAATTCCTAAAATAACAAGTCAAAAAGATCCTCGTCAAAAGATCCTAAAATAACAAACTTGAATTCCTAAAATAACAAACTTGAATAAAAGAGTTTAGAAAAGATTTCTTCTCTGTAACTTTTATAAAACAGCCACAAAACTTCCTCTTGCAAGTGCAAAAGACAATAAACGGACGTATGCTTGTGAAAAGTTTGACGGGAACGTGGAGCACAATTATTGATCACCCCCACAGCTCAATCACTCTTCCCCCCCGCACAAAGTAAACTTCGGAACTTTTGAGCTTCACAATACTCTCGTCACCATCGATTTCTTATCTTCGTAGATTATGAGTTTTTGAAGCATGATGATCAATAAGGAAAAGCAGTCAAAACCCATTGACTTAAAGAAGAGGCAAATACTGTGGAGAAGTACACACGCACGTTGCCAGATAAGAAAGGAAACTTTTCACTGTTCTGTAGTTTCGCCGTCGCCTGTGTTTTCCGACGTGAAATATTTTTAAATAACTCGGCTGTTCGAGCCTCGTCAGGGGGAGACACCCTATGAACCTCACCCTAATTTTTTAGTTTCATGATTGCCATATGAAAACGATATTAATGGACTATGTCATTTTATATCTCATCTCTCGTGTATTTCGCCTGGTAACCCTATGTCGAAATTTTAAGGACTGTAACCTATTTGTAGAAAAATACATGAGATGCCTATTCCACAGCTTACCATATTGTAACAATAGATTAAAGCTGTTGTGAACTAATAGTATTTAAATAAATGTAAAATTATGTCACATACTTTTATGTCGCTTTTTTGGGACAATTTTCAATAAAGGGGGTCGAGAGATAAAATGACATAGTCATTAATACATGTGATCCATATTCTAAAGCTTACGAAGTATTGTAATAATAGATTACAATCAAGCTGTTGTGAACTAATAGTATTTAAATATGTGTAAAATTATGTCGCACTTTTATGCAGCTTTTTTGAGACACGTTTTCTTCAATAAAGTGCGAGAGATAAAATGACATACTCATTAAAATTTTACTTGAAAAGGAGTACTTTAATGTACTCTTACTTTTTGAGTACATTTGCAGCATAAACGAGTACACGAAGGGCTTCAATAGAAGTTGCAATTTAGAAAATCAGTGCATGCGTTGATTAAATTTAAGAGTAAAGTACTCGGAGCTATTACCAGATGACAGTGTACTCAGAAATTAGTACATTTTGCTTATTTCTAAGTACTTCGCTTATACAATGTATGTACTTACGTAAGTTGTGGCGAATAAAATGCATTTTTTCAATACACTTCAAGAATAAATGCTTATTGAAAGAGAAAAGACACGAAGAATTAATCATGACAAATGCATCCATTATGAAACACTATTTTTGCGCCAAATTTTGCGATGTTATTATTACTTAAATCTGGCGACATTTTAGTTTAGTAATTAACGCAGCGTTTCTCAACCTGTGGTGGGCGCAGAGCATTTGCAGGGGGGGGGGGGGGGGTGCGAGAAAAAAAAAAGAGCAAGTAGTGATGTATGTTTTTAAAAAATCATCTTACTTATTTTCATTTTTATTCAAAAATATATCCATTTTCGCTTAAAATGTTCATTGAAACTTTACTGATAACATTATTTTATAGAAAATTCGACTTAATGTTCATTGTTAAAGATTAACTGAATGTATGCTGAAAAGGTGAGGGGGAGCGCCACCGTACGGTTAGCCTTTGTTGGGGGGGGGCGAAATTAAAAGGTTCCCAGAAACCGCTGACTTATGTTACAACAAGGTC